>JAUYWG010000033.1:17551624-17576596 GCA_034779775.1 Enteromius afrohamiltoni
TGACAGTCATATAGTATGATGCAATTCCATATTAGATTTGTCATGAATGTGAGTTGTTGTTATTCAGCCTGTTCTATATGTCCCTTTTTTAACTTTGAGCACCTGCCCCTTTAAGCGTCCCTGCACGGTCCTGCTAAAAAGTCATTCAGTCAAGAGTAGAGAGTGCTAATATCAAGCAGGAATAGCTTGTTATCACTGTAAGAGCTGCTTGGATCCAATTTTTCTGTTATTCCAATATTATCTCGATTGCTGTATTGTCATAATTGTTGCAAAGTCCTATTTAAAGTTGAAACAATATTTTTATTCAAAGTTCAATACCAGGTGCACTACTGAGCAAGTTTACTTCAGAAATGCCATACATATGAAGCAGGTGCTTAACATATGTTAGTTATTTTGCATTAATCATCATATATCGTAAAGTCATAATTTGGGTGAACAGGAATAAAAGTTTGTGTTTTATTGCTACTAATGTTCATTTCAGCTGGAAAAGGCAGTGAACTGTATTTGGAACATGGCTCAAATCCCTTATTCAATGAATGTTTATTTATTCTACCTACCTCATAGATATTGTAAATTTGATCACATTGAAATTGAATAACTAAGGAGGTTGTGCCAATCTTGAACCCTAAATAGGATCTATCGCCTTAAGAAGAGTTTTGTCTGCATTTGCATGTTTTCAGCAAGTGTATGAAATTTATGGGTTTCATTTGCACCTTTGATGAAATTCCCATCTAACATCAGCTACCCAGAATGCCTCTGCACATGTTCAAAACACAATGAAGACACTGTTTGGTATACTCTGCCCTCATAAATCTGCCATATGGAGCAGCAAAAGGCAGCTGTGGGCAATTTAAACTCAACCAAAAACTTTCCTTTTCTACCTTATTTCCAAATCAAACCCCACAGATCAGTATCAGAAGCCTCAACAATCATTTGGACATAAGCAGGAATACTTGAGATTGAGGCTGTTGGCATACGCCCATTCTAGAGAAATTCCCCGCTCATTCATATCCTCCCACATTCTTCCACCTCTTCCAGCGAATGTTTAAAATTGCTCCTCGGGGAGCCAATTTTACATTTAAGAAGTGCTCATCCGATGCTTTATTCAGTCAATTAAGTAATGTCTTCAACCCGGTTACTAGTTAACTTGCCACACAAAGCAAACAGAAGCAGCATGTTACATTCATGTAGACATTAAATGCAAAATTCTTTCAAATCAATTTTGGATTATTATGAACATTCTGGATATATACATATAGTTCAGTCATGAAACTCTAGATGGTACATGATTGTGATAATCACAAGCTTGACATTCATGTTGCATATACCGCCAATGAGCTTGCTACTTCACATTTAAATGGCTGGTCAACATCCACTTGAGCATTTTGCTGCACACCTTCAGAGTACAGATTCTTTTGAAACCCTCCACCTTCCCCAGCTCCACCTGTTAACCCTTTATAGGGCACTCACTGAAATAATTGGAAATTCATAATTTCAACCCTGGAATGTTATCGGAGGCTATAACAAGACTTTTAAGCATTTGTGACTTTATAAAAATAATTACAATTTTATGTTGTAAATCTAGGTCAATGAAATGACCATATATGTTTCCTCGCCAGTCTATGGTCATATTTTTTACTATGTTAAAAACACACATAAAATACAAATAAATACATAAAATGTACATAAACATTTTCCCATTTAATTTATTTATTTTATTTCCTTTGTTTTATTTTTTTATGTGCCATAGTCTCTTGTTTTCCAAAAGCTGGATATATACAAAATGTAAAGTTTAAATCTACTGAAAACAAAGAATACTGACAAATATGTAAATATATAATAACAAGTGAAAATAGCACACTAGTTTAGGTGGTACCACTTATCTTAGCAGTAATAAGGCTCACAGTAAAAATAAACACCAATGTATGCCAAAATAATATAAACTGGGTTAAAAGTAATAAATGAAATAAATCTATTAAGGTAAACCTTATATTTCACTGTTTAGGGCTTGATCGTTTCTATAAATCTCCCACTGAATCACTGCATAATGTTATACAAACCTGTGTCAACATTACTTACTATTGTCCTACATTTTTATGCAATATTTGTATATACATAAAAAAAATCCTGCATCGGGCATATGTCTAAATAAAGACATACAGACACTAACCTAAACAGGGAGTATGATCAAATATGATCTTCACACCATTTTTCATGTCACAGCGTTCACTAATTTCTAGAAATGTTATGCAAACAACACCGATCTCAACATTTAACACAACTGTTCAACCATATAATGCACGAGTTTCATTAACTTGTTTGTTTCGATGCTATTTATATTTTTGTGAGAGTAGGTATGAGCGTAAACGCATAAAATAATAATTAAATTCATAATAATAATAAAAATAAATAACAATATCACCTGTAAATGCTTAAGTTGTTGCCAGTAAAGTAAAGTTAGATGCGTAGGGGAATTTCTACCACAATGTGTAGTGTTTTAACAAATGAGTGTTAGATTATGTTAATGTTGGCATTGTGTAGTAGATATGATGTAACTTGCTAAAAAAAATGACGTCCCTGACAAGAAGTAACATTTTAGGTTTACAAAACAGCGTCCAATAAAGTTATGTAACATATGATTTGTTTGCTATCTAGAAGTCACCATGTTGTCAGAGCTGTCATAAAATTACAGGCTGGTGAAAATGCAACTACACAAATTCACATCTCTGCACGATTTCTTCTTTGCTGCGAGGCATGGATCAAGAGAAATACTACGATGATGAGACACGCTGCGGCTGCCAACGCGATGCTTTTGAGAAGCACTACGCTCTAAAAATGAATCGTGGTGGGAAGAGTGACACTCGGTTAGTGCTACACGATTGATTCAGCTTACGTGGGCGATGCGTGTTGCCGCTTTCCCACATGCAGATATCAGCTGTGTCATTTCTAGCCTGTTTTTAATCAGCATAACCATGAGCTGCTGCCAAGAGGCTGTGGTTTGTGTGAATTCCCGTGAATAGCGCGAGAGTCGTCCGGCGGGTTGATTAACAAAGCCTTTTGGGTTGAGAGGGAGCTTTGCTTGTTCTGACTTGTCTCAGGGTTCTGGCTAAAGATTAGATAAGTTAAATTCATCATGTGTTACCTTTTGTGGTTTAAATGCCAGGTGTATTAAAAGTTATTTCTGCTTTCTGAAGAAACTTGTTTTTTCAGTGTGCACAGCAGGCTCTCCGGACATTTTTAGTGGCAAGTGCGCTTTCTAACATGACAGGAAAATCGAATCCATTCACTCGCAACAGCTGTATGACTGTGAATGATTCATCAGTGTACATTATTAAGACAAACATGCTTGCCTTTCTAATCATTTATCAAAATGTAGCAACTTGCTCCACACCTTGATGTGTGGAGCAAGTTTTCAATTTTGTCATTGTTTAGGCCGTGCAAGCGATGGACGATGTCAAGCAGCAGCCAAGTCTTGACCTAAATTTACTATTCAAATAATTAATATTATGTATGTATTTATTTTTTAGCCTCTTTGCTCTTGTGACTGAAATAATTAACAAAAACGAAGAATTATATGACTAAATATATTTATAATATATATATATATATATATATAACTTTTTTTAATAGTGCCATTGTCTATTTTCTCTCTCTCTCTGGAAAACAGGGTTGGATCAGTGTGACAAATACTTGTTTTTAGCCAAATTTATTATGCCACTGTTGTGTTGCAGAAGTGCATATACACCCGCAGGCCATCAAAGATGTAGATGATTGTTTTAAATCTATAAGAAATGTAGAAATGTAGCATTATATCACCAACTCAAAGTCCTCTCTGCAGTGAATGGGTGCAGTCAGAAATAAAGTCCAAAAAGCTGACAGCTTGTGGCAAGTTCAATACTTACAGTTAGAAGTTTGTTCAAACACCAACCCTAAGTATGAGCAATGCTTGCCCTAGCCAAAAGTAAATGTAAAGGTCAATTCTGCTTTGTTCTCAGGCAGTACTTGAAAACAACTGCGCTGACTCATATAGAAAAGCTGAAAAGTAAACTTCAATTAATCACACAGAAGCCAAACAAATTCACTTTCTCACAGTGCAGAAGTGCCAGAAGGCCTTAAGACGATTTAACGTTGCTGTTATAAAATCCAGGAAAGATCATTTTAAGACTTCGTCACCTTCCCAAAATCAGAGCGATTAGTTGAATAATACGTGATTCACCAGACAGCACAGATTCGATGATGCAAACAGACGGAGCTCACATGCGCGATGCATATTCAGTGATTCAGAGAAGTGCTGAGTGGATCTTCTCAAGATAACAGTTGTGGGAACGTTATGGAAGCACAGGTGATCGGGGGTCAGCAGCAGTTGTTTTGGTCGTATGGAAACTATGCTGAGCTAAGGAGAGAAACAACCTGACTCCAGTAGCAGATACTGACCTCTGAGCATCCGCCCTGCCCTGGGGGTCGTGACCTTTGGCATTTACTGACAGCAGCTGACACTTATCCATGTCTGAGTGCTCCACAATGACAAGACAATGATTGTTACATATAAAAATTAAAGCAAGCTAATGCATGAATAGGCATGTTGGGCACTTCAAGTTGTTGTTTTCAAATATTCAGTAACATTAATATAATGCGGCGCTCTAGAATACTCGATTCTTATTGGTCATTTGCTACAATAAAAAATATTATATAACTTCCCTATTGACTTGGCAACAATTTCTTATATTTTACGCTAGTTGTATGTCTACTTTATGGTCTTTTCCCTCTTAAATTATATTGTGCGATTAAATATTATATAATATTACTGAACATCCCATGAACAGCCAGATGTTGTCACAAAATAAATCCATCTGGGTCCTGATAACCCCATCTGGGTTTATTTTGCAATAAACAGTGGTTCTTGCGGTATCTTTGTTGTTCATCAACATTTAGGAAATATCTGAGTGCATGTGCAGTAAACATTACCCACAATAAAAGCAGATAACTGTTTTATGACAGTAAAATCTCATTTTCCCTCACAGCCCTGATGTTTGTAATTCTGCTCCACCAACGATGTTCTGAGGGTTTTAACAGATCACGATTTCATTTCCATGATCCCAGACTGCACATGAAAGAGACAACAGCTCAAGCCCCACTGCCAGAATGATGAATATTGTTCCACTGGATCTAGATTCAAGATATGAGCAAAATTCCAGGTAGGGATAGTTTATAAATATTTAGAAGTTTAAGGAATCCTTGCATAATGATGCACAATTCAAAATACCAACAAAAATATGGAAAACATTATTCATACATAGGACATTAGGCCCTGTTTTAACTGTTTTAGATCATAGAATTTCTGAGGATACGGCTTTATAGTATAGTTTATTCAATATTTATTGTAAATATTTAGGTAATCATGTATTTTGATTAATTGAAAGGTCAGCCCTTGACACTAGTTCCACAGAAAGCTACTCTTTACTCCATCCATCCGTCTATCCATCAACAGTAGTAACTCTACCCTCTAATCACTGTTGCCCCTCGACTTTCTTTCTCATCTGAGACCACAATTACACTCTGTCACCAAAATCCTCCCTTGTATCTCTTTGCACTTTCCTGCATTGTCCTTTCACAATGACACCACACCACATTTTACCCCATCACAGAAATCAGTGAAAAGAAAAAAACGAATATATATATTTATATATATAGACACATTTTAGAATTAGGGGAAATGTCCTCATAAATCACATTCTCCTTGTATGTCATAATACAAATGTGTGTCCTCATATGGCACCAGAACACACACACAATGTTTGTTTTGCTATCTTAGTGAGGACATTGCATAGACTTCCATTTATTTTCTATCAGGTGAATGATATTTTCTAACCCCCAACCCCTATCCCTAAATCTACCCTTCATAGAAACATGTGCATGTAGATCAACATCAAATCTACTGTAGACTGATTTATAAGCCTTTTTATCTAGTGAGGACCAGTTAAATGTCCTCACTAGTGGGTTGTCTTGATCTTTCACTATGTAAGTGAGGACATTGGGTCCCTCACAAGTAAAGTCAAACAAGTACACACACACACACACTTGTGTATACATAATAAAAGGGATTTTTAATTGCAACAAAATAACATTACTACAAAGCTTGAATACGAAAGTAATATATATTTATTAAAAAAATAATAATCATTGTGTTGGCTGCATTCATGACACACATATACAGAAAGAAACAACGCATTGCTGCTAAGCTTGATATAAAATGAAAATAACTAAAAAAGGACAGCATAAACTATAAAAATATAGTCTCTTAAGGAAATGCTGCTTCCTCTTAAGAGACTAAACACTGTTTTTTTCACAGTTTTTTTCAGCTTCTTCAGCCTGAACTCATGGAAGTTCGCACATATTTTACAGTACAAAAATACAACATTTTGTAAATTTGCTAAATCGTATGTATTTTACTAGTTGCCAATTTTGTATGAATTTGTACGAATGAACTACACCGAACCCTACTCGTCACTGGGGGTTAGACAAAACGTACAAGTGAGGTTATACGAATTCATGTGAATTATCCACCTCGTAAAACATGTCCGAATTAGTCGTGAACCTGTGTGGGCTGCTTACATACATTTTCAAAACACACATATTGCACACGCTAAATGCAAATTGCCTCACATTTCTTGCAAAATAAAACCGTAATATTAAAGCATAATATTCATTTCCATTAGATTTTTGTGTGCTAGACTACATAGAGAATTATGTGTTGTTGTCTGCAAAAACGGAGTCAAAGGCCGAGAATTAAACTGCGTATGGTTTTGCAGATATGGCGCGTGCTTATGGTGTTTGAGCGTCAGCTTTCAGAAATTGTGTCTCAGAAGACTGTGTGTGTGAGCAGCTAAGCACCACTTTTTACTAATGATATTTTGGGGAAAAAAATAAACGTTTTTAAGTTATTTTACAGGCCTTATTTTGTACCCTATTTATTATCATTAAGTGCTTAGTATTTGCATTAAATGCAAGCCTCTCCAGGGAGTGTCACTGCAGCTCCCAGTGTGTGTGTGTGTGTGTGTGTGAAGAATGCGGGTTGGATAAGGACATACGTCACAGTGAGTGATGTGTGATTAAACGCTCTTGCCCAGGAGTGCTTAGTGAGCAACAATGGGAGAGTTCAGAGAGCAGCCGACGGTGTATGAAGAGAGGGCAGGATGGAAGACGAGTGAGTGTGTGTGTGTGTGGGTGGGCTGTTACCAGTTGTCAGGTTAATAAGGAAAGCCTGAAGCAGCAAATCAAGAAACATGCACATACTTCAAGAAAAGGAAACTGTCACCTGTCACACTTCGCGTGTGAGCTTCAAAAGCTGTGGGAGCTGTGTCATCCCTTCAGATATGAACATTCACAGGTTTATTTGAGTGTTTCTCAATGCTCTTCCCCCAGCACTGCCCCTTTTTGATGTCTTCCTCATCTCAAACACCTGATTCAACTCATTTTTCATTATAAAGACTCTTTGACATGAGTTGGGTGTGTCAGATTAATAAATCTCATAAATGTGAGGAGCAAGAGCCTCCAGGAGCAGAATTTATGAATGCTAGCCATTGACGACAGAGGAACTGCTTCTCTAAAACTATTTAAGACCGAGGTCAAGGTTTGGCTCACTATAATACAACCCAGTTTGCCTCTGCTGGTGGATGCTGAAAATGCACCAACTGGACTGAAAAACTTTTTTTCTCCCAAGGAACGCATAACTCAGACTAAATGTTTTTTAAGAAGTCTCATATGCACATCTAGGCTGCATTTATTTGATACAGTAAAAAAAAAAAATCTACATATTCTTACAATTTTAAATAACTGATTTCTATTTGAATATACTTTAAAATGTGAAGCAAAGCTGAATTTTCAGCATCATTACTCAAGTCTTCAGTGTCATGTGGTCCTTCAGAAATCATTCTGATATGCTGATTTACTATCAATGCTGGAAGCAGTTGTGCTGCTTAATATTGTTTTGGAGGCTTTTTAAAAATAATTATTTTATGTATTTTTACTTATATTTACATACTGAATTCCCCATATTTTAACTGAAAATGTGTCATGATTGCAACACTGTTCATTCAAATCTAATCATTTTATTTAATTCGATTTTCTGACATGTACATCTGATGCACGGAAAATACTAAATAATAATCTCATTAGTTACAATAGCCTAAGTATTAATACTACTAAAAACATGCCACTTGTAGCTTTTTACCCCAAAGGTTCAAATGTATAATTTTTTAAATAACAATTATTTTATTATACCACTGTATTTTAAAACTATGATTACAATATTTTTTAAAACATGAATGTCATTCGAAACAGACACAAATAACCTATTCAACATAATAAAGTAGTAGTTTTCGTCGTTGCAGCTCGTGACAGCGATCAGAGGTGCTCAAAGCTGCGCATGCGCATCAGCCGCCAGTCAAAAGTTTTAACACTGGGGTTTTGCTGACATCTACTGGTGATGTATTTGATCAACAACGCATTTTCAAACACATATGTATATTTATATATAGATATATAGATATCTACATCATTACATCTGAATGTGACTTGGTGTTACAATATAGTATGAGTATAGTACGAAACCCAATAAACATAAACAGGATTCTAGACTTTATTTCAATATGTAAGTAACAGTTATTTCAGCTGCATATTAATTGTTTTGCATAGTAGCATGCATTCTGTACAGTTTAGCTTTATAATGTGCTCAATTAAAAAAAATAACTATTACTAAAATATAATGTGACACCTATTTCTATATAGCCGTACATGGCTATAAAAAAAGCTGAACAGGTTTGCCTGCTGTCTTTACTTGAACAAAACCAGACATGACATGACATGAAGGCCTATAATGTGGCATTTCTTTCTTTCTGCCTTTTTTGTTCTTCTTCCTCTTCTTTTATAATAACTATAAAGAAGCTTTGTTACGATACAATGCGAACCATTTTCAAGCGCTGATCAGGCTCCACCCTATTCGAGCCTAGCTGTTTATTTACAGCAAAATAAGAAGAGGAAGCCTATATAAATTATATTCAGTACATTTAAAAGCCATCTTCCACAGCAGAAAACAATTTGTCACAAGGTGACGCTGTTCCTTTAATCTGGAGGAGTTTTCCTCAAAGAACAGCACTTGTAGCCTGCTCAGTTAGTCTCTGCTGTACATTCATTTATTCATCCCGTCTGCATAAAACAGCCACCTCTTGGCCTTAAGATAGCAAGTTGTGTTGAACACAAGAAACTAGCGTCAAATCACTAAATATGATGAGCTAAATATTTGAGTCCAAAGGCTATTAAACCACGCGTTTGTGTAATGGCTTTTGATAAAATCGATGTCAAAGCCTAGTGATAACAATCCTAATAAGTTCATAATAGACGTATTCAAGCTAAATATTAATAGTATACATATTCTAATATAAAACATATTTTATATAGCAAGTCGTAGCGGCTGTAATTGTCGTCTCCGTTTGCTGTCTATAGGAATACATCATCCATGAATACCACATTAAAGCACATTATCTGTGGAACTGCTGCGTCGGGTTTGTATTATTATCCCCTTTCGCTTCCAAACCCATCCTTCATTCATTTCTCTCGCCGGGCCTGTTTCCAATCTGAGGACATGCGTGATAGATTTGTGAAATCATGCCCACCCACGTCATCTCCCCGCTCGGTGGGCTCCGGTATCAATCAGATTATACGCGAAGGAAATGTAGAAATCCTCAACAAAGAGCTGCATCGTTAAAACAAACACCCCACGGCCTTCAGCAGCCAATTGCGAGCGAAAATGGCTCACTTTCATCTGAATGACCCGACAATTTTATTTGATAAAGCAAATTTTCACCATATCATTCAAATGAAAGCTGGCCTATAAGCTCAATGGGAAATGCAAGATATTAAGACAGAAGAAACATATGTGCGAAGATCAAATACATACGGCACCTTATGATAAATAGCCTATTATAGGCCTAAATCTGTTTCTGATTGTAACTTCGTTGCTTCACAGCTGAATGACATTCAGGCTGATTCTGGCATTTTACTATCTATTATTGATCTTAATGGTCTCCAGTATTATCTTGTGATTGTTGTCTTTTGTTATCTTACATTTAAAATCTGTACTTTACTCAAATAAAATAACTATAATAATAAAAGAATACTAAATTATTGTTTGGGATCTTAATGCCGTTCCGTCTATTTGTCAAGCATTATTAATGCTATTTCAGAATTTGTTATTCATTACATTTTAACATATAAAAGAATGCGGATATAAATAATAAACAATATTAAATATGGATGAAAAAATATTTATGGTGAAAATATGAATATACTGTTAACTGATTTGCTCAATTTGATGCATGGATAAAAAAGATCTCAGGGATACACAGTTCTCATGTTATGCATTTCTTAATTAGGGCACTAATACAGCATTTTTTAAATTAGGCTAAACTGTGTCGATTTACATGTAAAGCTATTGTGTGAATATAAAAATAAGCATCGGATAAACTAATCGTTTGATGCTGGTATATTTTATTTTGGGTAGCCTAATTTCTTTCGATTTCCAAATGATTAAAAAATCTAATTTCTCTCGACATGTGAGGTATTATGCTTGAATTAACATAAAATAGCACGCGCTAATAAAAACGAGCATGTCACTGTCTTTCTTTCATCTCAGCGCATGAACACTTTTATTAATATTTTCTGTTCATTCAAACAGTCAAAGCAGTGGTGTAACTTGTGAAATTCGTGCTTAAAGTTAAGCGCCGTAACATCCTCGTGACTTGAGTGACATGACATCAATCACGGTTCCTTCAGAGGACTGTCTGCGGACAGGACCTGGTAGATTTGCCCTGTTTTCATTGGAGTGGGGCTTCTTCCTGAGAACTTCGTCATGACATCATCGTCATCCGATTCCCGAACAGCTGCAGGAATCCAGTTGCGTCGGAGTGGACGATGGACATTGCTGCAAGCGCAGCTCTCCAGCTCTCCTGCGCTCGAATGGTGAGGACTCCCGTGTAGCCAAATTAAATCTCGTGTTGTTGGCGCGCTCGTCTCTTTGTCATCCATCTTCCAAGGTGTTCCGAGGAGCCAGGAACAGACCTGTGCCATCTGCTTGTTTAGGAGCCGTTTCGCGTCTCCAACTTGTGGATAATGACCCTGGACACTGATTTAATGGAGGACCTCGTTGTCGACGTGGTTGGAGAGGGTGGCAAGGAGTCTGGAGACGATCATCTTTCGATCTCAGCTCTTTCTGCATCCGACCAGGTAGATAAGAAGGAGGATAAGGACCACGTCCCGTCTTCCATGTGTCCCTCCAGCTCGAGCAAGAGCACTTCGGTGAAGCCGCCCTATTCCTACATTGCTTTGATCACCATGGCCATCCTTCAGAGCCCAAAGAAGCGTCTCACCCTCAGCGAGATATGCGACTTCATTAGCCACCGGTTTGCGTATTACCGAGAGAAGTTCCCAGCCTGGCAGAACTCCATCCGACACAATCTCTCCCTAAACGACTGCTTCGTCAAAATGCCACGCGAGCCCGGCAATCCCGGGAAAGGGAATTACTGGACCCTGGATCCCAATTCATCGGATATGTTCGAGAACGGAAGTTTCCTGCGGAGGAGGAAGCGGTTTAAGCGGCAGCATTTCAAATTTGGCGTGTTCAAAGATCAGGCTCTGCAGCCCAGTGGCTTTCCTAACCTCGGCTACGGCGCGTACGGACTCAGCGCGTCCTGCGCTCATTTACCGGGGCTGGATATCTACCCATTTGGTTTCCATCAACCCATTGGCATGCCACCTGTTGGGAGCATTTTACCGGCACTGTCCACGCTTTTCTCGAGGAACTCTGTCACAGCCAAGTCTTTCCCACAGTCCCAAACATTGGCCATGGAGCCTGTCACCCCTGGCCTCGCCTGCGCAATGGCCCCGACCTCTCCATACGCGTCCTCAGCACTGTTCAATCCTGTGGGCTTCCCTCGGGTCCTTAATTTTCAGTACGAATACCAAAAGCTCCAAGATGTGCACAGCCACGCGGATTTGTCCATTAAACACAGACACCTCGCTAGCGTCAATGACTAACAGCGCATATCTGGACACGAAACTATTGGGTTTTTTTTCTTCTCAGGAATCATTTCATTTATCCGGGGGTATAAAAGTGTGTAGAGCATCTCGTCGACTGTTTTCGAATATTTTAAGGAACTTTTGAGTTTTTCATAGAATTCATCCAGTGACGTGTTGAAGTGTTACATGCTAAAATTGTTTATAGATGCATGTTATTTTATTGGAATGATTAAATATCGAACGAATCGATTATTTAAATGACGAATTTCCTTTTCGCGTTTTGACGGAAATAAAATTGACCTTTTATATGGACAAGAAATGTCGTTGCTCATGATTTGACATGAACAAGAAGTAGGCTACACAGTTTCTCTTTAAATGTGCTGTAAATACAGTGCCAATATTTTCCAGACATGTCTCGCTCATTTCTCAACAAGGATAAACAGTTGCCTAAATAAGCAAATAAGCAAAAAGGTAAGATCAGGTAAGCTATCGATTGCTACCATTTTTTCAGTTAGTTAATTGTTATTATTCATCGTCACATTTTTAATAATGTGAATTGTTGTCAAATGAATGGAAAATTAGGAATGATAACTATGACACGCATATAGGCGTAAATAAACACAATCTGTGTGTGTGTGTGTGTGTGTGTGTCGGAAATAAACCAGGACTTACAAAAATGCCCCACATATTTAAAACGTGAAGGCAAAAAATAAAACAACAAAAAAGTTTTTTATCGGTTATCCAACATTTGATGAAAATTGATGAAAAATGAAAGTGTTTGTATTGATTATGGGAAGGTTTTTAGATAACATCTTGTGCAGTTTATGTGACATTATAAGAGCCATAATCATGCTTATTAACATTTAGAATTTATTGAACTTGTTCGATTGGAATATAAATAGATTTTTTTTCATTGTTAAAATTAGTCCTAAACAGCTATGAAAATCATTTAAGGGGGAACCTGGGCAAAAGCAACAAAGCAATTTTCCCAGAGCCCTGACTATATTCTGATTATATTTGCGTTCCAAGCTATGACAGCACTTTCAGCACGAAACCCTTGACGTAGCTGCCGAATATCACGTCATTTCGTCCTTGTTTACGTCAGAGAGTAGTTTTTCAGCGCCGAAAGTAAATTACTGAAGCGGTCATATTTTTTCTGATTACAAACTGTGTGATCAGTTGACGTATTATATTATTAAGTGTCCCTTGTCAGTTTTTCAGTATATAAAAATAAATCGAGTTTAAATGTCAGGAGGCCCTGTCACTGTGGTGACTTTCTGTGTGCTTCAGCATTAAAAAAAATGTTAATATTGTTCATACTGTTAAACATTTTTTCATATAAAATGGATTTACCCTGCCAGTAATATATAGTAAATATGTATTCCAAACAATATAAGTTTGTACTGTTGGGTTACTTTTACATATGATAACTAACATTTTAAAAAAATAAAAAAATAAAATAAATATATATATATATATATTTTTTTTTTTCAAAGATAAAGATCAAAATATGTTTGTTGTTACATATTAAAAAGGTCATAGTCAGATGTATTTAATAAATCAAGAATAAACAAAAAAAAAAGTTTGTATTGCTGTGTTACTTTTGACCCTACCGGAGGACATTTATATTTATCACTTATAGTTTATAGAACACTGCATAGATCTAAATGGCCGTTCATTTAGCCAATATTCCCATCATATAAAAATAAAGTAAAATATGAAGTAGGCCTATAACACGTGTCCACTCGCGTCGGTTTATTTATTTAAGCTTGTTAAGCGGAAATAATCAACCGGATCAGTCTCAAATGCTTTTCACAAATATACATATCTCGCCTGAGCATGAGCAGATTTCCACCTGAGCGCACATTGTAAATAATCATCTCCAAATGCTCAACAGAGTCTTGACAGCTCACACTGACGCAGGTGTGTATTCACGCTCCTATTAGTCATTGAACACAGTCATTTCAATCGTCGATGATTTTAAAATCTCTTCACATTATGCATCTATATACAGCCTATAATCACACGAAGAGGTCTTTGGTCCCTCTTCTGCGTGCTTTGCGAGGATCTTGGGGCCTTCATTTTAGCCTGCAATGATTGAACAGATTTTGTTTGATTTCCTAATCAAATCAAACTTACACTGTCACCAAATTCATCAAATGGTTTAATAAGAATTTATCCTGGGAAACAACAGGCCACAGATTCTGAATGAGGGGTAATGACTTTTGCCTTTTGAAGTACAGCTTTTATTTTACGTGTACTGCGCAGTGTGCTGTTTTTATAAGTTTGATGTCATGAGGGCATATGATTGCTACGTTTTGAGAATCAGTTACACGATGCTTTTTTATCTGCCTGGAAGTGTCAATTTAACTCAGTTTTTATGGCAATGGAGGTGAAAAAAAGCAGCAAGCAGTGGTATTTCCAAATAGAAGCAATAAAGTTAAAGTAAAGGGTATCTTTGACTGGGAACTGCAGATAAGAGTTAAAACCAGTGCACTGTACTGTATTTATTGTAAATATATTCATATTTATTTATAGGCTATGCGTGCAACACTACCACATTGGTAAGTATGAGTTATTTTATGTTTTAGTCACTTTAACTCCTAGCCTATTGTTATTTTTATTTATTTGCTATTTATTTTAGCTATTAATAGATACTACATTTATTTAACCAATAAAATTATTTCTGTAAATTAAAATATTCTATTTAAGAATTATGCATGGTACAAATGGTGTTTAAAACATTTCTAAGCTAAAAACAAATCCTAATATTGCATTATATTGACAAACAGTATAGACTCGTATATGCCACGGAAATTGTCGGATTTAAAAAACAACAAAAAACAATAGGCCTAGTAGTAAAAAACCACAAGGCAGTCAAACGTCTGTGTGCTGTATCACCAAATGAATACCCTGAAAGGAGCTCGTGATCTGGAGTACCAATCTGACGTGACTGGATGAAGTCATCTCTGCTGAGTCGTGAAGTCACGTGCCTTTATCCTGCTTTCTATTTGACGACCTTCTCACTATAACATATTGGTTCATATTGGTGACGGTTCCAATTTTTTAATTTTACTTGAATAAAACGTCAAACATCTGGTTTATCAAACTGGGGGAAATGATACATTTGCATGTAAAACCCGTGCCTTCCTTGAAATCTTGCTTATTTGGTTTTGACCTGCGCTTTAATGTTTGACGTTTTCCAGTTTTTCAGGCTTCCTTTTCTTTAATTCATATGAATGGACAATGAGCCTGGAAGGTATGTGCCTAAAAGGACCGCGCTGGAGTCCCGTGTGAGAAAAGAAAAAGAAAAAAAAGGGCAGAAGAGCCAGAACCAAAGTAAGGGCCAACCTGAGATAACTGAATTCCCCGCTGCACCTGACAAAATAAAGGAAACAAAAGGAGTGTGTCTTCGTGAGTGTGTGAGTAGCCTTCAAGAAAACTCACTAGTAAATGCGTCCAGCTGTCTTTCGCTCGCCCACAGACTCTTTCATGCAAGAGATGGAAAGATTCCTGTTGTTGGCTTTGAATAACTGGCCTCTATTTAGCCGCGTCCCAAAAGAGATGCAGAAACAAATATTTATTTCTACAGTGACCATCACGGCGTATCTGTGACCCAGCTCCCACATCTTGCTTAAACGCTATCGTCTTTCCCAGCTGCCATAGTTTGTGATCCTCAAAAACAATCTGGGAGATTATTTTCTCCCGTCAAATGGCCGTCTAAGACCCATAACTTAAAGCAAAACAAGTCGTTTCACGTACGAAGACAGAAATCATAATAAGCCCTGCATTTGTGGTCTGAAATTGAATACGTCATCTGTGAAAACTCCACTTCACGCTCCATCAGTGTCACATTAAGCATGTTAATAATATTGTGATTGTGATGAATTGCTCTTTATTTGACACCCTCCTGCAGCGCTGCCAGCGCGAGCGCTCGCCCGAGTCCCGCGCGCTTTATTAGCAATGACGTGATCAATGATTATAATTTATATTTTTACCCTCCGATACGGTTTGCTTTTACAAGGGAGTGAACGCGCAGGTTGTGTTTAAAGGTCCGTTTGTACCTGACCCGAGAGGCGCTTTCTCCTGTCTCCTCATGCCAAGTCAAACAGGATGGTTTTAGTCATTGCTCAAAGCCTGTACCAGCTCGCGCAGGTCTCCTGCTCTCTCCTCCAGCCGCGCCGCTGAGGTGCTCTGGGGGATATCCTGCTCCTTTCAAGCAGCTTCCTAAAGAGGAAAATTCTATTCCTGTGCGTTTGAGGTCTATTTTGTTGCATTTGAGATGTTAAGGTAATAAAGTGATTCAAGGGGGGATTCAACTGTTGAGAAGAATTTAAAAAAATGGTTAAATGTTACATTTTGCTGCTTTTTTGTTACCTTGACAACACATTTCTTGTTGAAATAACTTTTCATTTATTTTTATTATTGTTTTATTTTCAAGTCCAGTCAACATTGTTTTTGCTTTAACACATGCGATCATGTCAGCTTTAAAAACATTTAGTTCAACTTAATGA
Source organism: Enteromius afrohamiltoni (assembly GCA_034779775.1). Classification (NCBI taxonomy): domain Eukaryota; kingdom Metazoa; phylum Chordata; class Actinopteri; order Cypriniformes; family Cyprinidae; genus Enteromius; species Enteromius afrohamiltoni. Next base: position 17,568,211 of record JAUYWG010000033.1, read on the forward strand.
GTTTATTAATCTTCACATTTGTAACCTCGACATATTAAAAAATGTAGCATTAAGATGATGAAATATTTTGCCTCATGTCAGCTTAATGGATGAGACACTTTTTCCATTCACTTTGTAATTGTTTAAAATCTCAATATAAAATACAAGTAAGCAAAATCTGTAAAAATAAACAAAATATAATACCACAAGGGCTTATGTTAAGCACATACAGATGTCCCATAATTCTGACAAAAGCAGTTGGCTGGGGTGTAACAATATATGGCATTGCAATATACAGCAAAACAAAATGTGAAAATACACGGATGTGCACAATTATTTTCAATATAGAGAATAATTTACTCATTTGAATTTACTCAATTCACTCATGTTGTTCCAAATCCATATAACCTTTGTTCATCTTCAGAATACAAATTAGAATGATTTTCATCATTTTTCATGGTGTTTTATATATGTTTTGAAGCATGGACTTCATTCGTCTCTTGCCTCTTCAGTTTTGAAGATGAATAAACATTTGCCTGACATGAGGATGAGTAAATAAAGGCAGAATTGTAATTTTGGGTGAACTATATATCTCTATTAACCTCGCTGTATAAAGCTTATTCAAGCAGATGCAGGCCAGTGTTAAATGTATTTATCTATTTATTTATTTTGTTGTTGTTGTTGTAATAGAAGCAAAATATTAAACAATAAATGAAATACAATAAATGAAACAATATGTACTTTATTCCTCACATCCTCATTTTCATTCCAGACGATATTAAATATGGCACTATACCCATTCAAAACAATGTCTTCTGCACATAAACAAACACAAAATACGACCCATTCTTTATTGAAGAATTGGTTTACTGAAAAACTAAATTCCTAAACAGAAAAAAAAAAAGAATTAAATGGGAAAATATCTCTGGAAAAAAGACAGCTGAAAATTTGGATAGTCATAATCTTTTATTAGAAGCAGGTTGTATATCAGACCAGATCTGACTGAGGAATCAGATCTCAGATTTCACAAAGCCCTTGTTCAAGCACAATAAACTCTTCAAACTCTCTTTTCAGGGTTGGAGATTGAGTGAAGCTCTATAACAATAATGATCATTCTGGCAGAAACATCACTTTTGTAATAAAGTGTGGACTTTTGCCACTTTAGAAGCAACATACCGAGAGTTAAGTGACACATCAGAGACCGTGCTGTAATGAAATCTGATCACAAGTGGTCACAGAAGACACATTTGAGATGCATGTAAACACCCGGTGTACACAGCAGCCTGTCTCAGCTGTCCACTTGTGATCGGATCACCAGAGACGGTTGTTAATACCAAGTGTAAACAGTCTTTTTTTAATCTGACACTGCAACATAATTGCCCTTTAAAGGGACCATAACGATCTACTAATATGACTATGACAGAGTGATGCACGTCCTTAATGAAAGGGGAGATATTGTATGATGTCAGCACTTGATGTAGCCATTGATGTCACATAAATGATCAGTTCCTCTCTCTCTCACACACACACACACACACACACACACACACACATGTGCTTTTGCTGGCAAGACGTGTGCAGTTCAGCCTCTCCATTTGCACTGAATTGAGTTATAAATCACCCCACACCTCCACCCTTCGCCTTTCGTCAGTGAGTCCTTTTTCCAGAACCAAGGGGCCTCTGCTCACTATTTTGGCCAGCTATTTATTTTAGGGGTGACCAAGTTGGTGCACATACGTTCTGCGTGCACACGTATGCCAGTGTTTCTCAATACATACGTGGGAAATGTGTGCATGCGAGTGTGCCCCCTCCCCACTCCCACCCCAGCTGGTTTCTTTGCCAAAATCAATTTGCCAGTAGATGACAGTGAAATACTGCAGGAAAGCCACCCAGAAGGGGAATGAGCTAACACCTCAGCCATGCTCCTTCACCAATGGGCAGAGCAGATGAATGAACGGCAATGGCATGGAGAGATGGAATGAGAAAAAAGGAAGTACAAATGGCCCATAGGGAAAGAAAATTAGAAATTTAATTAGGGCTGCTTAATGTGTCCATGTTAAGAAGTGGTGTATGGCTGTCTGCTAACCTCTGAAGCACCCTGCTGCTTCCATGCACATGGAGCCCTGATGCTCAGGCTTAGTACAAAAACCTGGTGTTTATAAACAGCCCACTAATATAGTCGACTTTCTGCAGTATGTATTATGTATACTGTGCAATGTGCTTGACTTCATCCTCCATTGTCAATATAAAGAAGTAAACATAGCGTTGTAGATTTTATTTTAAACAAATGTGTGTTTTTGGTCAGTTTCTTAGTAGTTAAAATAAAAACGACAAAGGAGGGTTTCTGTAACAGTGCTGGAAGAACATTTTTGGGTTCCTAAAGAACCATTAAGTGAGCAGTTCTTAAAAGCACCTCTATTTTGCTGGATTATACTCCAAAATCTGGACATATTTTAAAACACTGGGTATCAGCATATACTTACCCTCTTTATAATAGTCACAGATGGAAAAACTGGCTATGATACACTAAATGACTGAGGATCACATCCTACCAGATTTGTTCCGGTCACCAAAAAACCCCAAAAACAAACCAAAAAAAATGACAGAAACCTACTGTTTGCTGCTAAGAGACACTTGATCAATACAAACAATGTGCATTCTAAAATCAGCTTAACATTTCAAACATGTCTGATATCCTCTGCATGGATGGAATCAAAGTCTGGAGCCCCAAAAATAAAATCATTTTGTGTCTACAAACTGATTTTCTGTGAAATCTGTCAACTTAATCTCTAGACTAATCTCAACTATAGCTTTAAATGATCCAATCTGCAAATCAGGGGGAAATTATGTTGTATTCCAGCCTTTAGTGTGAAGAATCTTTTTTCTTTGTGAAGAACCTTTAACCTCCGCTGAACCTTTTCATTCCGCGAAAGGTTTTTAGTGAAAAAAATAAATCTTTAGCTAATTAAATTATCCGTTACACGAATGGTTCTAAGAACTGTTTACAGAAAGGTTCCTTAGAGAACAGAAATAGTTTTTTTTCTGTGGCGTCACTGAAAATCTCCTTTAATGTCCTTTATTTTGAAGAGTGTAAAGAACATTTTGCAGAACTGAAAGATTCCATGGATGTTCTTTATGAAGCATAGATGTTTAGTTTAGTTTCTTTGACTATACAAAACAACCATGCAATACACCAATAAAATGTTCATGTAATATAATTCTATTTTTTCATTGGATTTGCTTATAAACTAATAGAAACCATATGCATTTAGTAAACTACATTTTCATTTCTAACATTGGTGACTAAATCCTCTACTTTCTGCATCTCTACTGGAGGCCAATAACACTGCTGAAAATAGTCAACGATCTCTTGTGCAATAAAACAATGTGATGTTTCTTGAATAAAAAAAAATGTTTTTCTTTTTTGATTAAAAACTGAAGAAATAGCATCAAGTGGTGCTGCTTCCAGTTGCACAATTAGCTGACTCCTTTGTGAATGGGCTAAAAATCTGCTGTCATGTAATCAGGAAGGGAACAGGAAGTATAATTAACATATGGGTCAGAGGCTACAGAACCGGGTTAATGTGCGCTTCAGTCTCTGGTTACTGTTGCCTTGTTTTCTCAATGCCTGATTATGCTGATTTGGTGATGGTCGGGCTGCCTATGGTCAGGTGGTTTATTCGAGATCTCCTTCACTCTCAGTCTCTGGGTGTTGCTATGGGAACTGAACTAGGTTTGTGGACCACCAGCCGCGAGCTCCAGCAGGAGATTGGCTCTTAACCTCACCAATTCCTCAACCTCAACCTTACGCTTCGGTTTGGTTTTCCGCTCTTCTACGTTAACATCTACAGCAATGCAGAAGAACTTGGACTTGGACTTTTAAAAGGCATTGGAAGGAGTTCTGGAAGGGAAAAATCATGAGCTGGCATACATAGTGGACACTCAGCCAAACCTCACACTTTGTATCAGATGAAAAAAGTCTGCTTATTCCCTTCTGATCCTTAATCCAATAGACCAAGCTCAGAGAGGATTTGGTGTAAAACATCTCTTCTCCTGTAAGATCGGTCTGAAATCCCTCATTTTGAAAAATGCCTGTTCTCCATCAAGGCGTGATATTAATACGGCCTTGCTCTCTCTAAGTGTGACCTCACCATGTTGAAACACGACACCATGTTTTAGTGAATTGATTACTACGAGTATCAGCAAGTGCACAAAATGCCAAATGCCGCCCTGCCACCCAAACCGTTTGCTGGGCGAGCATGCACTTCATTTCTGCACTGCCTGCCTTGGTGGTCTCTGGTGTAAGCTATATTTTACCCTTGCCTTTCTTTTTCCCATTTTTTTATAGCAAACAGAAAATTGTTCCTAATTCGCTGTTGCTAGAGGGGGGTAATTTGTGGCTTTTGGCAGAGTGTCACAAGCCCCAAATTTGAAAAAGCTGCTGTGGGGAAGCTGTTTTTTACAGCCGTGCAGGACACGTTTTGGCAGCGAGAGAGCCAATCACTTTTTTATATATCACGGAAAAAACAGAATTAAGCAAAGGAAGCTCTGGAACCAAACAGAGGGCAACAAGACCGTATTGATCTCTGAGGAAGGAAGTAACCCTTGTCTAACATAGTTATCTCCTGCTCCTTAGGCCTCCTTTGCACTATTTGCAGCCCATGCATTTGATCTTCAGATGTTTCCATGGAGTTCGAGCCTGGGAGATCAAGAACATATGGGGCTTACAACATTAAGTGTAAATGAATGAATGTAAACTCTGCAACATGAAGTGTGCGGTAGCTCCAAACTAATTAGATTTTGAGTTCTGGGTCTTGTTGAAGACAGCGGAAAAAATGCGGGGAAAATGAACTTATCTTGTTTTATCCTACTACTTGGAGTTAATAAAACAGGCTTCAACCCATTCTATAGTTTTTCATTTGAATGTGAAGATTCTTAAAGGGATAGTTCACCCAAAAAATGAAAATGCTGTCACTTTTTACTGAAACATTTACGAATTTCTTTCTTAGACACAAAACATATAGAAACATGTCGGTAATCAAAATGTTGCTGGTAACCATTTTCGCCGATACTATGATAGTGAATGGCTCCCAGCCAGCAGCTGTTTGATTATCAACATTCAAACAGAGTTTTTTCTGTTGTGTCAGGTTTGGAACAACTACCCCTTTAAGACCGATTCAACTTTTCTATACTATATATACTATATTATATACTATATTAGTTCAGAACGCATGCTGCTCTTATGTTGTCTGCCAATTTTAGTGAATCAAAATGACTTTATTGTGCTGTCTTTTTACTGGATAAGTGTACAGACAATCAGTCTCATGAATCCTGCACTGGATGTATTATTAAAGGAACATCAAGCAATCATTATGTCCAGTTATGGAATATTCTAATTTATTGCAAATGAAACATAATAGAAATTTATAACTAAAACGTTTATTTTATTTAACAAATTGAATGGTTTTTTTTGTTTGTTTGTTTTGATTTTATAATAACATTTCTACACAATGAAAGCAGTTTGAGGCTTTTAAACCTCACATTTTACCTGTTGGTTATATCCGTTACACAAACATCAATTGCACTGCATTGTTTGGGTCCTGTTGTTTTATATATTTTATTATGTGCATGACTCCTAATACACAGCATCCAAAGAATTTATTTTCTGAGCAAAGGTGCATCGTAAATGAAATCTAATATACTCAAATTAAAATCAGAATTGATGCCCAGCTTTAGTTTCCAGAGGCCCTAACTATTTCTTCATTGTTCATTCTGGTTGTTTTTAACTTAATCTCTTCTTTAAATACCTTCTTTTCCAATATGTCTCCCGTATATTCACTTTCACTCTTCAGGGACTGCTGAAGCATTTCTCCAACTCCAGCATGGTTTTTCACTTTCACAACACTACGTCATTACTCTGGGTTGTTTAAACACTTAAGGAAGGTTTAAAGAGCAGGGAGGGAAAAAACAGAAAGTTGTACATTAACTCTGCATTACCCAAAGGGACTGTAAAACCTGCACCCTGAGCAAAATGTGAATAAATAAAACCCACGCCTGTCAGAGATCTGGAACAGAAGAGTGGATGCGAACGAGGGGGGGAAAGCCACCATGTTGAAATTAGAAGCACTAAACTTGGAGGGTGTCTGCTGTAGACTGTGAGACCTTTAGACCAGTTGTTGTGTGCCAGTAACTAATGATGTTGGACGCAGTGCCTGCCGAGCCAAAAGTAGCAAAGTGTTTGAGTCTTAATAACTCATTCTGTTGAATGACACAACACAGTTGCCATTTGCAATGGGAACACCATCATAGAATACGACACTCCCTGTGCCTACACTCATTGGAGGTCTTACAGCTGTGAAGAAGAGCATATCCGAGATATGAGGACAAGTCCAAATGAATAAAAAACTCGACAGATAATTTGGCGTCATGTGTAATCGTGACACATTCTCTGATATATCACTGTTAATCCTTCACCGCATTTAATTAAGTCGCTCCGCTGCCAAAATAAAAGCAACTGTTTGTTGCTCTCACACCCTCCAAACATCTGTTTCTGGTGGGAAACTCCATGGGAAAGCTGTATCAGTTCAGAAACTCCTGGGCAAACGCAGAAAGTTAGAAGAGTCCATGCCTTATATATCTTCTTTACACATAAACCAGTTTTGTTCTACATTGGGGGCAGCTCTAGGCGCACAATAAAGCTCTTTTGATGGATGCAAACCCTGGAGGACGCCGCAGGTGTTGCGTGGGATACATCTATCACACGCCAAATCAAGCCGGAGTTGTTCCTCCTGGATTGAGACGGGTGGAAAACAGCATTCCACAAGTCTGCATGAAAGACAGCTTGACAGGCCTCCATGTAACAAGGTGAAAGTTTGACCTCCTTATCTGACTATTAGGTTAACCGGAGAGGTTGAGTGTAGGAGTGAAGACCAGGCCAAAGTAAAATATGCATTGAGTGTTCCATGCATCACGTATATGGGATTCCATTGCAAACACACTTTGCTGTATCTTCTACCAGTGAGTCGTTAGAGATATCCAAACTGTAGAGAAGCCTAGTCCTTCTTATTTAAGATTCCTCCAAAAAACACACACCTGCTCCAAGAAAGTGCCACCTGTAACTATTAGTATTTCTTTAATGATAACACCTTGTAATAATTCACACGAGATGGTGAAAATGTGTTACTGTTGGCTTGTAGAAATAGAATGTTTTTACAATGTAACTTTTACAATTTCAATCATCATACTGTTGTTTAAAATAAAAGGAGCCCTTGACAGATACATGCTATATATGTAACTGTGGATTACAACAGCATAGTAACCACCCAGAACAGTTAAAAAAACACATATTGGGCACTTTGTGAAAATTACTATGGCTCACAAAGGGTCCATAATGTCTAATGTCTTAAAACTATGCATTTTAGGGTTAGTCCTGGAATAAAAATAATGGAAACTACATTGTTTGATAGTGAGAGAAAGAGAGAGAGCCATATAGGACATATTTCACATTTTTGTTTTTGAGAATGTTCTCAGAGGCAGTTTTAATCTATCCTCACACGTGTCTGGCGTTTACAAATCACAGAAACCCCAAACCCTTCATGGCTCACCTCTTCTCTTTCTTTCAGTCCTTTCCTCCCTTTCAACCCCCCTTGGGGAGGTAAAACCCAGACCTGAACCACACTTCTCTCTTATTTAAGGGGGTCAGGGCGAGCTTATCGGTCTCCGGAGGGCTATAAAGCGGCCAGGCTCGTGTTTTCTCTGCGCGCCTCCGGATGAGTTGCGGCGCGTGAAAGGCTCGCGCTGCGGGCACGCGGAGGTCTCGCGCGCAGTTAAGATGAAACAGTGGCTCTGGAAAGAAAATATACTATAAAGATTTGTGCGGCCTTCGGAGTATTTGACTTCTGTGAACCTGTGAAGTTCCGGAAGGACATGCTCCATATATTTCCTTATTTTCGCTTTTTCACCCTTGTAAAGCTGGTAAAGAGGCGCGCACAAAGGTAAATGACAGGTGTGGGGCGCGCGAGGGTAAACACGGAAGATGAAGTGTGTTTCTGTCCCAGCTTTGACTGAAAATATTTTGTATTAAATTTGAAGCATTTCCTTAAAAGCGCAAAGGTTCACAAAGAAACTAAAGAATAAAACGTCGTAAACTTATTTAGTGATGGCAACAGAAAATACCCATGAATGTTTATTTCACAAAACATTACAGCTACTACTGTTTTTACTAACAAAAATACATAAATAATAATAATAATAACTAATGTGTAATTTCGTTGATTTTGTTTTTATAGACAGAAAGAGATGATAGATAAATAGTCAGATATATAGATCGGCAGATAGATAGATAGATAGATAGATAGATAGATAGATAGATAGATAGATAGATAGATAGATAGATAGATAGATAGAT
>JAUYWG010000033.1:17581659-17631646 GCA_034779775.1 Enteromius afrohamiltoni
ATCTAATTTATCCCAGACTTTTGAGTGCAGTATTATTCTGCAATAATATGAATATATCTCCACTAACAAATGATGGGTTAATTACAACCTGACGCTGGGTGAAATATGGACAGAACCATTGATTGGGCTATTGACCCAGCAGCTGGGTTACTGTTTTGAAGGTTGGGTAACATTTAACTACTCGGTCAAAACAACCCAATTGCTAGTTCTAGCCATAACCCAACATTTTTAGACTGTGTATATATCAGCACAGCTCCTAAAGACAGATTTCTGCTTGGAATACTTGTATATAGTGGGAAAAAAGACTTTTCAAAAGACTTCAAATTAGAGTCCTGCTGAATGTAGAAAATAAAACCTTTAAAAGTAAAGTGTTTTTGAGAACACATACCTCATAGCTAGGCTTTAGTTGTGTTCACAAATGTAATAAATAAACACCACCATTTTATGCACTGAAACGTTGCCAGTGCCTCATAAACATTAACAGCTTGATTGTGTGCGTATAAAAAAATAAGCCCTTAATGTGCTATTATGAAAGCAAACTTTTCTTGGTCCATTTTTATTTTGTAATATGGCCAGGGCTATTATCAGTGCTTTATAAGTTGCCTGAAAGCCACACACACACTGACACACTCATTCTAAACAATCACAACCACACACACACACACACACACACGCTACAGGGAGAAACATGAAAATAGCACTAATAGGAAAAAGATGAGGGAACTCCATTCGAGTGGAGCGCTCCCTCTCTCCAGGGCTGGGCGCTGGACATCATGTGTTTTAGAAGATTCACGCTGTTTACGGTCAATCAGCAGTCGTGTGCCGTGGCTTACAGCAGCGTGTAGTTCATCTCCAGCATCTCTTTGTTTTACAGTATGTTACATGATCATGTTTTTAAGTTTTCATCATTTGTTTTTTTAAATATGTAAAGTCTTTTAACAGTTTTGATACAATTTTCCAATCTAAACCGGTCTATAGGTCTACTAGTCTAGTTAATTCTAGTTTTTAAAAAAACTTTTTTTACCTTTTTTCATGATGGCTAATCTATTAAACTTTAAATTTATAAACTCTGTGGGCAGGTTTCCCGTATAGGAATTAGATTAAGCCAGGACTAGACCTTTGCTAATTTAGGACATTTAAGAATTTTTTGAAACATGTCTTACAAAAATGCATTATCTGTGAGCATTTTAAGACCAAACAATGACAATAATGTATTTTAAGATATCTCAGTGCAAGCCTTTTCCAGTTTAGACAGCTCTTAACATTTATTTTAATCTAGGACTAGTCTTAAACCCTGTTTGGAAACTGCCCCTATGTCTATGTCTCTTTTTCAGATATGAACAGAACACAGGTTGTAGCCTACATTTTATAATAACACCCACTAGCATCATTATAATAGCCTAAAAGATTTTTTAGCTTTACATGTTAGATGTGTTTTCATCATATTAGATAACTATCATTGTTACTTTTATGTTATTATTTAAGATGTATTTTCATGGTAATACAGTAGCCTGCATAAAGGTACCGTTGACAAAAGAGCATATAATTTAAAAATATCTAATTTCGGATGGCGCATGATAACATCTTAACAAGCATCAGTGTGATTTATATGACTCCATTTGACCCTTTGCAAAGACCTGACCCATCTTACACCAGGGGTAGGCAGGTTTGGTCCTGGAGAGCCGCAGTCCTGCAGAGCTTCAAACCTAATCAAACACACCTGAACAACCTAATCGATGTCTGCAGTATTATCAAGGATACAGGCAGGTTCTGTGGTATTGGTCAGACCTCCTTGTCAGTCAAGCTCCCTGATGAAAAAAACACATAAAGAAAAAACAGTACATACTACATATATTAAGATAAAAAAGTGCATGTAGGTGTATTTAGATTACAATTTTCAACCAAGAAAAAATGGTACTCCTATATTAGTTTAAAGGGGTCATACAAACCCAGTTTTCCACTAGCTAATATGATTATTTAGGCCTTAATGGAAAGTTTGTAATATAGTTTGTTTTAAAATTTCTCAAAAAGTTTTAAAAACTTTAAATTACCCTGTCACAGCTCTTTAGAAATCACTCTGCTCTGTGGACTTCCCCTTTAAATCTTCACAAGCTCTGCTGACTCCGCCCCCCTTTTCCAGAGGCTCTCAGAGGATCTTTTTTTAGCCATATTCATAGTGCAACTTGCTAATTAGCATATTATTAGGAAAGGAGATTTGCAAAGATTCATTAAAAGACATTATACTCACTGCTTCTGTAGATCATGAATGATTCGCTTGAACATAAAGGCATTTCGGTTGATCAAGGGTGCGTTTCCCTTCAGAACCAAACATAACTTAATCTTCTGCCTTCAGTCACTTAGATTTCGGGAAAAAATAACTACTGCTATCTTCATTGATACATTCAACAACAAAACACCTCAATCTCTTGCTTGTCTCTGGGTGTCAGTCTGATGATGGCGGTAAGGGCGGGTCTGAGGTAAGACACCAGTTCTGTCTGTGTGACACGCTGCTGTCAATCAACTATTGTGGGAGTGGCCTCTGTCAGTGTGATGCCACACCGACATGCATTTGAGAATGGCTTGATTTCAGAAGGGGCAACTTATTTTCATTAAATTAAAAGAAAACTACAGGTTGATCTTTATCATTGTATGGTGGTTGTGTACACACACTCCCAACACACATTTCAGTCCAAACAGCTTGAAAAAGTGCATGTACCACCGTTATGACCCCTTTAAAATTGGCGAAACAGTATTTCTGGGTAAAATTATTATGGAATTCTATTACTTGAAACAAAAAAGAAATAGTAAGAAAACCTATGATGCCACAGTCCTTTGCATATTTTGCTATATTTACTTGAGCTAATGGCTTAAAGAGGATGTGTGCGCTGGGAAAAGTGTGTGTGTCACTGTGTTTTTTCACTTGGGCTTTTCTCTTTCTCGGGCCACAGGCCGCGATCATAGAAGAGCAATGTCGAAGCGTCTGAGTTTGCTTCTGCTCTTCACAGAGTGGACCACAAGGCCCTTACAACAACATCCCCGCTGAGGGGCGCGGTGGCATAACTCATGCTTACCGTATTAAAGATGGGCCACTCGTGACTCCGCCAGACTTTGGCCCGTGTTACGCATACCGGCACAAATCATTACGATGTCGGTTCTCAAGGGCATCAGCTCCTTTGAAACCCAACTGTATCGCCACGAAAAGAATGTTCAGTGTTTTTTTTTTTTTCATTTTTTAATGCGAGGGAACAAACTCGGGTGTTTATATTATTTCCCCTCCATATTTCTAGTGTTTTTCTCTCATATTAATCCCCTCCTTTTCATTCTTTCCATTGCTTTCTTTTACACATTTCTCCCTCGTTTTCTCATCCCTCTCTCTCCCTGTCCTCTTCCAGACGCATGTCCAATAGGACAGAATAATATTTGGACAGGTGTTCCTTTTTAAACACGTTATCCACAAGTCCAAGTACGCAGGGGACCACACTACATCATTCCCGCGTCGTTTCTTTAGAAGATGGATCTGAGGTTAAAATATACAGCGCTGGCTGAGTCATACACAGCCTGCTATACTGTAATCTATAGAGCACTACATCCGTAATCCCTGACAATAAAAATCTGTTTAGCACCAATTTTCCTTTATTTTTTAAACGTTCTTTTTTCCTGTTTCAAACAACTGTAGAAAGCCACATCTGGAAGACAGATGTACGTCCCACGGCAAGCTCTTTCTCTGTACTTCTCTCTCCCTTTCTCTCTGTGCTTAGAAACATGAGAGCAGGCCTGTCTCTCTCTCTCTCCCTGGGCGGACCACCCACATAAGGAAACGCCTTGCTGTACTGAAGGCAGAAATACAAGGATGGGGTTTTTTTTGATGGATGGGTTTAGCAGACTATCACTTATGTCAATGTCAAAACCATAAACCTGCTCTCGCAAAAGAGGGTGAGAGAGAGAGAGACGTCTTTGCATCTGTCTGCCTGACATCTTTCTGCAGTGGCATAAAAGCCTTTTCACAATATTCTTGTCTGCTCGTGGCTCCTGAAGCTGTTAAAAGACTAAGCTGAAGGGCTGATTGGGTTTCTGGTAGTTCCTTGTTTTTTCAGAGACACATCCTTTCTGTTTAAACTGATAAATCCCATACAGAAATGCGATATGTGGCAGGCAATACATGTACAGTAAATTCTTGGATATAGGATATGGTGGCCCCAAAACACTTTTGGGACAGTTAAACTGCACTTGTGTGTATAAAAATTGTACACATTATACAAGCACACTTTTCAGGCAAAACATTCCATAAAACACACTATTTGAGGTTATACATGCTAAAATAATATATCATGTATATATACAATAAATATATCATGTACACAATGTACACTTTCTGGTTTTTAAAGACTAATAGATCATATTCATAACATCTGCAAACTTAAAGCCACTAAAAATCAACACAAAACTGGTTGATTAAAGTCACTGAGCAATAACTGTGAAGAAAAATGTGACTTTAGATCGTGCAAACATAGTGTTTAAACACTGTCACTGTATGCTGTACATGATTTGATGTCAAATGTGATATATTATTTTATTTTTAACTTATAATATTATTTAATATTTTTTAATATAATAGGTTTAATCATCCATTTATATATATGTATATGATACAAATTTTATTAATTACAAATAAATACTGGTATTTCATATATTTACATATGGCTACATACCGTACGGCCATATATACATGGGATTTTATACACACTTTCTTTTTTTCAATTCAATTATTTCTTAACTCCAAACCAATGACTGAAACCAGTGATTGCAGATGTGTGTATAAATAAAGCACAGAAATTAGTCACACCATCACTGATCGTTTTCATTATGCCGCTTTATTTTCATACTCCAGAACAGCTGCGGAAACATTTGAACTGCAAACCAATTAAGTGGCAAAATTGCACATGAAAATCACTTACATGAGGAGCGTTATTAAATTTATGCTCATGCGATCAGTCTGAAAATGTGTTGCATGCGTTTGTTCCATAGCAGCTGTTTAGAGCAGCAAGTGATGTAATAAAAACACTGCTATGTACCTAGATCCGGAGATGTTTATTGCCTGTAAACAAATCCTGAGTTTATAATGTGCTTAGAGTTCAATGCTCACTTCAAAGAAAGTCCTTCAGGCTTAGTAGTGATTCAGTGATTTTTACATGTGCATGTGTGAAATAAAGCTATTTGGTGACAGTGTTGAGACAGTGATCTTCACTCCATATATGGTGCTTATACATATTTGCTCTTTAAACTCGCATAACATCTAGTGTTTAAGGCAAAAAAAGCTTTAGTGAAAAGCTAATGGTGCACATTAAAAGTCTAAAAAAAATTTATCTCAAAGGCACATCTTCTGCACACCATTAGAAATGGAGTTTGTAATACTTTTCGTCTGAAGCTATGAAGATTCTTCCACACTTGAATGCTTGGTAACAGTTTAGAATGTTTTTCATGAATAACATCATTAGTTAATGAACATTCAAATAGTTTGGATTATTGTGCATATGACGCAAAATCTTAAAATCTAAATTTTTTAAAATGCTTTCATTTAAAATAAATAAAAAGTCATCAGGTAGAATTAATAAGAAGTATTTTAGTATTCTGAAGCATTTTTGGATCAGAAATTAAACGAGCATGGAGCAACTTGATCGGTTTTAAAGCGCTTCGGGCATTAAAGTGAAAGGGGAACAAACCAAAATCCACAACTCTGAAATTAATATTAATTGTTCAGTTAATAATTAGTGCTATTAAACGATTAATCACACCCAAAATAAAAGTTTGTTTACACAATACGTTTATAGGTGCTGTGTATATTTTGTATATATAAATACACACATGCATGTCCATATTTCAGAAAAATATGCATTTTACATTAAATATTTTTATTCATAATCTAAATGATATTAATATAGACGTGTGAATATTTTCAAACTATATACTGTATGTGCGTGTAATGAATATACACAGCACACACACATATATTATGCAAACCAAAACTTTTATTTTGGATTAACCACGTTTGATCATTTGACAGCACTATTAATAATGTGAGGGGAGAAAAAGCATGTATTCAATAGAAAAACATTTTTATATACTTATTTGAATGTTCAGAAACACTTAATCAGTTGCTTGATGTGACATAATGAAAACACAATAAACTGCAACCAAATTTCCAAGAGCTCACTTGGTTTTTTGTTTCCGTCTACCCACCTCCGTCGCCACAGAGCCCACCGTTGCTCCCATGGCCCCTCCTAAGGGCCCCCCGACAAACATCCCCACAATGGACCCCAGTAAAGCACTGCCTCTCACCATATTAGGGAGCCACAGGAGCCACCCGACCACACTGTCCCACAACCAGCGTACAAAAGAGGTGTCAGGCGTGGAGACACAGAGCTCTGCGATTCCCTCAACCACCAAATCATCCACGCTTCTCTCTGCCTCAGCTCTTGTTTCCTCCCAATCATCCTCTCCCTTTTCTCTTCTGCTTCTCGAGATCTCCTCCTGCTTCTCTTTCACTCTCCTCTCTGCCTCCTGCAGCAGAGGGCAGGTGTAGAAGCGCGTCTCACTTTCCTCCCCCATCTTCTCCACCTTCGTGAACAGCTCCTCCACGCTGGATCCCGGCCGCAGCGAGAGATGCCGGTCCTTGCACTTTTGCACCAGCTCTAGCAAGTCGGGGCGCTCTGCATTGAGATACTCGTCCAGAGAAACATCCTCAGGCAGTCGGTCCATGCGAGTGAAGAGCACCATTGCATGTTTACTGACCGCCTCGGGGCCAAACACCTTCTCGATAGTTTCCAGAATCTGGAGCTCCAGGTTGCTGGGCCGGTGGACGGGCACACAGAGCAGGAAAGCGTGGGGTCCTGGGGCAGATAAAGCTGCGCAGAGTGAAAACTGGCGGCGGACGTCCTCAGCAGGACGCTCGATGCACAGGCAGTCAGGTGTGTCCACGACAGCCACCTGTGCAGAGAAGAAGAAAAAGGCTCCTTCAGTGCACTATAATATAATACAGTACTAATGGAGCTATCTGAATACAGTCAAAATAAAGTGATTTTATCATGGTAAAGAGGTGTTTAAGTACAAAGTAGTTTATTAGTTTAGCACTAGGACAGTTTTAAAACCGCACAAACATATTTAGTAAGACTTTATTTATAATATATTTGGTAAGACCCCATAAATGAATTCATTAAATGACATTAACCAGCATTAGGCAATACATACTATATTATTTATTCATCCTTTTTTTAATGTTTAGGTAATAAAAAACAACAGTATTTCATGTCAGGTGAGGAATATAAAATAATATTAACAGATTAACAACATTTTGAATAATGTAAATGTTGAAACTACCATTAACTGATTTAGATGTTCTTTGGAAGTAACTGTCTTTGTTAACTAATGTTAACTAATGCAGTTTATAATTATAATAATAACTGAAAATTAAATAATAATTAAAAAAAATTTTTAGATCATATATACATGTATGTGTGTACTATGTATGTTTATTGTGTATATAAATACACACACATAGAGTATTTATTTTAGAAATATATACATTTATATAATTATATTAATATGAATTATGTTACAGATTCATATATTTAACATATAAACATAACATTTTTGTTATGTTCACCCAAAATCTTTTAACTTGAATGTGATTAATCACCATGAATCATTTGAATGATATATACTTATAACATATTATTAAACTTTTATAAGATTTTTTTATCCGATGTTACCAATGAGATGTCATTTTTTTTATTGTATTTATAATTATGTTTCTGTAGGTTAAGGTTAAGTAGACAAACTGGTTTTGTAGGCAAATATAAATTGAGCTATTGAATTTCTTAAAAAAAAAAAAAACTATAATTTTTAATCATTTTAATTTAAATCTCCCAGGTGGCTTCTCGGTTTTATGAAAGGTTATTATAGGAACAAAAGGCACAGTTTGCTTAAAGTCAGTTAAAGCTGAACCATGACTGTAAAGTTGTGAATATAATGAGAACGTAACTGTGACTCATTTTATAAAAATACTTTTGCTATGCCTAGTCACACACCAGGAAATCATTTGAATGCATTGATGCAGCTTTATTTTACATAAAAATAAAAAAAAAAGAATTTTTTTTTTCAGTGTGGCATTTTGTAGAGTTTTAATCGAGAGTTGAAGCCACCTGTCTTTCTGCCAGCGTCACGCGTCTCTTCTGACAGTCAGTGGATGGTGTCTCAGGGCCTGTAGACTCGCACTCAGATGTTGGGCCGCCCAGGATGGCATTGACCGCGCTGCTTTTCCCAGCACCCGCTGAGCCGAGCAGCACCAGTCTCAACTCTACAACCACAGACAGAAACACAGTCTTATTAAAGACAGACAGGACATACAAAAAAGTATTATATTTGGCTTTTTCCCCACAAGTGATATTACAAAATGTGACTTATTCACATTTAAGATTTAGTTTTAAATAAATAATGGAGAGGGAAAAAAGACTTGTATTGTTTGTTTTATGAGGGTTCATTCAATATCATAATTTCATTACTGTCATAATAAAGCATGAAATGTATGCATTGCAAATTAATTTCACAGTTTTTAAATTCACATTTGGTTTCCATTTAAAAGTCTTTGAGCTTTATTTAAAAATCTCAGTATTTCATATTTGAGTAGTGTGTGTATTTAGTAACAGCAGCTGATTTGTTGTAATATATGAAACACGCAAAAAAGTAGGAAACAATAATTGTAAATTCAGAGTTACATTTTTTTCTATATTTTTTAATATTTAATGCCTTTTAAAGTTGTTGATCAACATCAGTTAATGGTGTGACAAACTGATACAAATCCGGGTTTACCAAAGCAAACAAAAAGCAAGTCTCATATTTTTCCTATTTAAGTGGAAAATCATGTTTCCCCAAGCACAACAGCTAGATAGCTCAATGAAAATAATCTTTCTTTCCACACAAATATTGGAGCTTGTAAATCGACATATGGTTGACGTCTTAAAAACCAGGATAAATAAACTGATCCTGTAGACCCAGACCTGACTGAACAAAATGAAACAATCAATGAAAATAATAAAATGTACATAGCGACGCAAAAAGTCTTTTGGATATTTTTTGATTAAATATTACTAGACCACATCACAATCCATGGGCAACAGCTTAAAATGAATGCTGAACATACATAAATGGCTGAAGTAATTATTTTATTAAGATAAAAACAGATCAAAAGTGTGTTTTTACTACGTTTTAAATTAAACGAACTAGTTAAACAGTATGATGCATTATACAAACCGATTACCAGGATATAATAATGTGAAAGCCAATTGTACTGTTTCTGCGTGCCATACTTTTGATGCAACAGCGCCACCTAAAGACTGAATTGACACATCACACCTCTATTGATACGAAACGTCAGAAATTGCAGTCAGCAGGCTGGGTGTCATGATTACGTACGTTTCTACACAAATAAAGCTCAATTTTACTACACTATATCTGAGTGAATGTAAAAGTTTGCCAATTATTTTTAGTAAGGCTGTTTTCTGAAATTAAAAGTATCTTCCGGCTTCTAGTGGGGGGGCCGACAGTTTAATATGGATTCTTAAAAAATGATTTCCTTATTACTTTGAGTGGTTGAAGAGAGCTATTAGCACACGCCCAAAACACAGTTTTAAGCAGCTCAGTAAGGGATTCTGTAGTTTAATACGAAAAACACCAAGCCGTTTAAAGAGAAAGAAAAATTAGGACAAAATTATGTTTATAATCTACATAAAAGTTAAAAAAAGGTACAAAAGTGGTCACTGGGGCAGTGCATTTCCATATTATCATCATACATGTTATATTATCACAGATTTATTACTTTTTTATGAGAGGTCTACTCAAAGACTATATGTAATCCCACTGTGTAAATTATATTCACTTTTTTTTTTTCTCACTGTTTTGCAAACTAAAACGTACTTAATGTGGTAATTAATCTGAATTAATTAATCTTAATCTTATTTAACCTGCCTAATCTTTTCACTTTTCTTACGGTGTATTGCAAAGAGCCTCCAAAAAAGTACAAGGTATTATATTACAGAAACAAGGTATCACCAATGGTAAGATTTCAAAATAAATTAATAAATAAACTTCTTACAACGGTGCATGTCCAAAAACAAGCTATTACCATGTCAACAAAACCTTGCAGGTTTGTTTTGGGTAGTACTAACCAGACATTATTTCTCAAACTTCCTCCAGTACCTCTCTCCTTTAGATCTGTCCACCGTTCTTCACTGCTTTCAGATCTGTCTTGCTCTTCCTGGTGAATTTCATCTGGTGTCGTACTTCCCTCCATAGCCTGCAGCTTGAAGGTGAACAGAACATGATGTATTTTGCAGTAGCATATTCCTTAAAACATGCACACGAGTACGAGTGGACATGGAGGGCATCATTCCATTCAGATGACTCAGCAGTGAAAGGGCCACACACAAACACACACAGTTCACACACCTCTGAAGCACTTTCACAGACACATTTCAACTGACAACACTGTAAGTGCTTAGCTTCCTCTAGCAGTGTGGCACACCCACCAACTGATGTCTGCTTTCGATCATGTACAAGATGACAAAATCACAGGCTTGAGAGGCTTACCTTCAAGTGGACTTATCTTTTGTGTGCCGTGTGCTTATGAGCTGGCCTGGTCTGTGTTCCTCTTTACTTCCTGTTCCTCCTCCTGCTGTTCAGTCAAAACACTGCCGGCTGTGTGGCTCTGCCGGAGCATGTGATGCTGGTGTTGGGACGCACTCCTCCTCCTCCTCCTTCTTTCTCTGCCTCTGCATCACACCCATATTTATAAATACTTCTTAAAGGTGTGTCTGGGTGGATAGATACTAGCGTTAATGCAAATTTATCAGCTGTAACAACTAACAGGAAGTCCAGCACTCTTCCTTGGTTCAGTTACTAAAGATTTTTTAATGCTAAATGCAGTAGTTATGTTATCTTTTGTGTTTTTAGCCTCTGTTGTGACATTTTAGTAGGTAATTGAATCTTGTGGTGACACAAATTGTTCTCGTAAAAGCTGCAGAACAGGAAATTCTGGCTTAAAAAAGACATTAATCCCTACCAATAACCCTGTTTGTATCATAGTAACACACACAATTATGCATTCTAATAAAATCTGATTTTCTTTGTAATAAAATGGTAACAAAGTCATGCAAACCAAATACGGGTAAATCAGTTTGAAGTGATTTTTAAATGTGACCCCAGCATTTAACATTTGAGGCACATGTATGAATGAGTTTACATTATGGAACTTACCTAAACACCATATGGCTTTCATTTCAAAATTAAGATAAATCATACTTAGTTACTGTTTGGATGTCAAACACTCAAAGGTTTGTTCAATCAAAAACCATGACACCTGTATGACTTTCTTTCTTCTATGAAACATGAAAGAAGAGATTTGGAGAAATGTTCATAACCAAACAATTGCAGTTCCCACTGATTTTCACCATATGTGTACATGATGAAAATGCATTCATAAAAGTCTTTTATAACGACAAACCCACTTAAGGTCTTTGAGATTTAATGAAAATAAGTCAATGCAAAATGCAAATATATTTAACTTTTTTCCTTCATCTTCTAAAACTACCAACAATCACTTCTTTAAAATTATCACTTGAAGCGTAAACAAAATCCCCGGTGCAGTAAGGTTTTTTTTTTTTTTTTTTTTTTACGCATACTGGATACTGCATTAAGCAAAACAATGCCACTAAAAAAAGTTATATTTGATACCAGTTATTCTGTAACCAAAGGTGCACTATAAATAAGGCTTATGTGAGTAAAGACCTTGTCCACTGATTCGGTTGGGGTTTGTGCACAACATCGTAAAAATGAACTATGAAATTCTTATGGTTTAAAAAGTACTTACTGCACATGATTTTAAACATGCTTGCCCTGTAAACGTGCTAAAAGTTGAAAACTATAATATTATTACAACATTTGCATTACAAAAATACAATATGTAAGACATAAAATAATGACAGTGCAGTTAAACTGCTGTTGATATAAATTAACTCAACATTAAATAAGAAAAAAAACAGTAACACTTGGCCCTAAAAAGAAACTGCACATAATTGTATAAAACATAAACGTTTTGGACATTATGAAAGCATGTGAACTAGACCACACTCACAAACACTTAAACCAGACATCGAAACTAAACACAAAAGGCAAACCTCAAAAATGTCCTCTAAAAATTGGATCTCTTTTTTACAACAATAAAAAATGACTAACATTTTAAATACTATTTTTAAAAACATATCAGAGGCTACGAATGTCCACTGATCAGAAAAAGTTAAAAAAAGAAACTTGGTGCTTCTGGGAATGTCCAAATGTAACCCAGTCTCTTGTAAGTGCCTTTTAGGAGATTCATAGTCCAGGCATTATGTAGGCGATGTTGTCCAAAGTATTTGACTGCAAAAAAAAAAAAAAATGGGTGAGGAGTTGAAACCATACACTTTGTATATCAACTGCAAATAGGAAACTTTTGAATGTGATTGTGTCTCACCAGGATGTTGCGTGGACAGCCGTTGAGCTGGGGAACTTGTGCCGTCAAGCAGGTTAATGGACCAAGAGCACATAAAATAGAGTCTAAAAGCACTGAAAGACTGCCAGACACCGCCACCATCCCCTACAGAACCAACAGAGACACTTATGGACATGATCTATATGTGGACAGGCCTCTGCAAGGGACATGTCTGCAACACAAACCTCTGTCTCCTGAAGTCGGTGTCCAATCAGAGACAGCGATTCGCCCAGCAGCTGCAGGTGAGCTGCTGCATCTATGGGATCCACATCAGGTACCCGCGCCGGAGACAAGGACATACCCAAAGACGAGCGGCCCTGAGGGGCCAATCCTGGCCCTAAACTGACAGCCTTACTTGAGCCTGAGATACACAGATACACAGATTCAAGAAAATGCTGTTAATGACATTAATTTGGAACTCTGTCTTGATTACTCTTGGAGAGTTTAGCATGGTAATATACTACGTCAACATAATGCTCAAGTGACTGGTCTTGGTGGAACAGATCTGCTACCAATACATCCACCACATGCTCTTTGGAAAAGACTGTTGCTGCAAACATAACATATATGAAAATAACTACTCCCATATGTAATGTGCATGAATCACCCCTGTAGTAGATCTATACAGGTGGAGCTGGGGAAGGTGAAGGGTTTCTGAAGCATGCTGCAACTGCTATTATCAATGTTGAGCAGCAGCTCATTGGATGCTGATATGAAAAGAACCAATCAGCTGTGAAGAGGATGTGATTATATCAGCTGCACCATCTAGAGTTTCATGAGAGACTGACCCAAACTGATTAGCTTTGGTCTCACCTTTACTTTTACTGTCTGAGGTTGTTAAAGGTTTCCGCTTGACCGTCATAGCTTCGGCTTTATTCTGCTTGTGCTGGAGATATTGAGCTTTCTGTCTCCAAACCTTCGGTGTGAGAAAGAGACGACAATAAATAATATTATAACAGTCAAATAACACTGGCTACTTTTCAACTACGTCTTTAAGTCTCTGTTTATTGAAATCCTGAAAGCAAAGTGTATACCAGTTTGTCTTTTTCAGGCAGCTGTTTCCACACCTCTGCGAGTTTCTTACTCAGCTCCCCGAAGACTAAGGTGGAAAAGAACACAATTTCAACCAATCGTGGCACAGCACAGGTGATTGACAGGTGTGCACAGAACAACAGCACTCACCTAACCCGGGCTGCTCCGCGTTGATGTTGACCCTGTACTCCTTACAGAACACCTGATAGGCTGTCGTGTTCTTCTTCTTCGGCTAACGAGATGTACAGAACATTAATGAATGATAAAATCGAAGCAGTAAAGGCCTTTCCACTGGCGTGACTTTATTTACCTTGTCTTTGTCATGTTTGTCTCTGTCCTTTTCCTCCTTCTTTTTCTTCTTCTCTCCCACCAGTTCAATGCTTTGATGATGATGATGATGATGAGATGAGGTGGGTGGGGCCATAGTGTACATGCCACCAGAAGAGCTGTGATTGGATGAGCCATGAGAGTGGGAGTGGCTTTTAGACTGATCACCTGTTTTGCAGAGAAAGTTAAACTCAATGTTACGTAACAATGACGAAACGACAATACCAGCCAATCAGAATTAGCTTTAAAGTAAGTGAAACGTTTCTCACCTGGACCGTTTTTCTTCCCTCCGCTTCCTCCTTTACTGTGTTTCTTTTCCCTGGATCCTTTCTCTCGGTCTCGCTCTTTGTCTTTTTTCTTTTTGCTCTTCTTGCTCTTTTTCTTCTTTTTAGAGAGATGCGTGTAGGAGTCATCAATCACCAGCTCGCCGGCCTCTAGTTCTCCTCCTGAAGACGAGCTGTCTCCTCCAATGCCACCATAAGACCCGCCGTAATGCCCTGATGAACACAAACACACATTTAATGCTGCAATACATTCACATTAGGGTTTATATCATGATCTTAATACAGTATGTGTCCTTCATGCAGAAAATCAACTTCAACAACAGAACATTTGTGCATTAGTGGTAACAAATTTACCAAATAAAATCAAAAAAGACATGTGACTTCGCAATGGGACAGCATAAAACTGGACCAACCAATGAAATGATCTCATCGCACATCATATCAAATGTTTTTGTAAGTGTTAATTTAGTTCTCTTCAACTTCCTGGATGGAAACGGTGCTTTATTTGCAAATGCTTTATGCGATATCCCAATTTTGCACATTGGCTACTGATAAATACAATTCTCACTCACCCACAACCTCCACCTCTTTCCCCACAACAGGCAACGGCTCTCTGCTGTGCTGCTTTTTCTTTGGTGGCTTTGACATGGTTTTATCTTTGTCCTTCTCCTTCTTTATCACACCTTTCTTTGAGGTGGAGGACGGATGATGGCCTGCGGCACCTGAAGAGGAAGAAGAATGTACTGGAAAGGACAATCCCTCATTCATCCCTACACCTTCATTCTTCTCTTTTGAGGAAAGGATGAGCTTCATCTTGAGGCCTTCAGCTTCACAGAGCGTCAGCGGCTCTCCTTTTCCAGCTCCTCCGTGGAACAGCAGCGACTTTGAGGAAGGCTTTTTCGATGAAGATGAGCCAGGCGGACGAGAGTGCGAGTAAGAGTGGCTGCTCTTGGAGCTGCCTTCACGTTTGCGGTCTTTGGAGGAGTGTGAGGAGGCTTGTGGAGGGTAGGAGGGTTTTTTGTGGAGGTGAGGAGCGGGGTCGGAGCCCGTGGCCAGCGGGGAGGTGATGGCCTCCAGGAGGCCCATGGCCGTGTCTGTAGAGTGGGACGGGTGAGATGATGACGAGGACGAGAGGGAGGGCGAGCGATCTGAAGACTTACGCTTCTTGTGGGGAGGCTGGCCGGAGCTGTGATGGTCTGTGGGGAGAGTTTAGGAATCCAAAATCATATCCGAAGATAGACAACAACACAACTGACACGTTCAAGACCCAGAACAGTAGCAAGGACATTGTTAAAATAGTCCATGTTATAATATCGGTATTGCACCTTATGTTGTCCAGTGTTTGTCACAAGATGGCGCCAAACGGTAATCTTTGTTGGCGCGGAGGGATTTTAAACAAATAAGTAGTACCGGCTATGCGTTACTACTTTGGAGCAGTTATTATTTGAAAAGAAGGAACCTGCAAATGTCTCAACTGACCAATCAGAATCAAGCACTCCAGAGAGCCGTGTAATAAGCTACAATAATAGTTTCTGCGTGCAAAAACAAATATAAGTACTTCTTCTCTTGTAATTGTCTACAGTCTTTAATTTTCTTTGAGCATAAGAAGTATTTTCGTAGCTTCATATCATTTATGTCATTTTATATCAGTTGAACCACTTGGATTATTTAACAACGTCTTACCTATCTTTCTATGCCTCGAACATGTCAGTTGTGTTACTATCTATGCTGTGTCAGAAAGCTCTCAGATTTCATTAAGAATATCTTAATTTTTGTTTTGAAGATAAGCAAAAGTCTTATGGGTTTTGAAATGGTGAGTAATACATGAAAGAATTGAAATTTTTGAGTGAATTCATAATATATATATTCTATTAGAAACAAATTTCTGAAATATGTAAAAGTAATGTTAAAAAATAAATAAAGAAAATGCAGAGAGAGAATAACAGAATATTGAATGAGGAAAACAGAGGGCGTGGCTTGTTTTTCTACTGCGAACTGATTGGATGCAGTAAAGTAGGCATTTATTCAGAAATGAACACTGACTGCCGTGGTTAATGATGTCATACTCATGCCCAAGCCGTCAAACTGATGTCATCAGAGAAGGCCTGTCATTTTAGAGTGGAGGATCATTTTCAGGTTTGGATTAAGGTTTGTGAAGGCCAGGGGCGTAGCAACCCTCACTTTTAGAAACAGGTGATTCTGTCCCCCGCACTTTTTTTGACCTAGCGCCAATATTTCAGCCCGTATTCTCTGACTTGTTCATTAGATTTGAGTGAACGAACGTCTAGCAAATCACAGCGTGAAACTCTTGCCATGAGCTTCAAATCTTGTTGCTCTTGTGAATTTTCGTTCATTCACCCACTTGGCTGTCTGGGGTATTACATGGGACTATTACATCGTTTTTTCAAACACACAGTGTGAGTATGTGTTACTGAATGTTGCGATGACACGAATCACACGTTACCGTGTTATGATTTAATGTCGAAAGACAACAGAACCTGTTCTGTGTACCCCATCACTGTGTGCAGAATTCAAAGCGTGTTCAATGCTTTGATGCTGTAAACTGCCCATTGTTCTTCTATACAGTTCTTCTATACTTTATTATACTGTGTGAACACCTTTGGATCACATCATCAACACCCCCCCCCCACTTTTAAATAGGCTGCTACGCCCCTGGTGAAGGCAAACCCTTTTTTTTTGTTGACTGTCCACCACAAAAAATTAATTCTTTGATTTAGTTGAATCATTTTACCAATATAATACAACTTTGTTTTTACGCAGACATTCACGCACCTAGTTTTTAGAAAAGACAAACCTCCTCACCTCTGTGATAGTAGTCATCACTTGAGTGCTTCTTTTTTTTCTTGTGAGAATCTCCTCCTAACAGGAAAAGTTCAGAATCCTAAAAAGACAACAGTGCATGTTGAAGCGGGCATGATATGTGCCAGAAACATAATGTTAGTGAGGAAACAATCCACATATGGTTACTGATCTACTTCTCTACAACTACACCTACAATGGGAAGAGTAGGGATGCTCTAATTAGGGTTTTTACAGACTAATAAAAGGCTTTTCACTTTATCTGATGCAGAATACAGAACATTTTAATAGTCCTCGTATGAACAAGCAGGCTTACACAAAAGATTATCAGTACCAAAATGAATAAACCTATGAAAAAAGCCTAATCCTAGGCTAATAAAAACAGCCCCTCTGTGTCCATGCCCACTCTGTTATGTCTCCACCCAGCTTGTTTTTGATTAGCTCCTCCTCCCTCAATATCTTGTTATCACGTGTATTTCGCCGATCATTGTGGTTCACATTGTGTCCCTGTCTATCCTTATCATTACAATATCACTATGATATTTCATGCAATATAACACACACACACATATATATATATATATATATACACATATATACACACATTGGATTTATTTATATTTGGGGTCAGGAAGATTTAGATTTATTTTAGATTTTTTATGTTCATTTAAACTGTTTATTCATTAAAATATCCTGAAAAGCAACTGTTTTCAACATAATAATATGAAATATTTCTAGAGCATTAAGTCTGTATATTTCTAAAGGATCATGTGACACTTAAGGCTGGAGTAATGATGCTGAAATTTTACATTTTAAAATAGAAAACACTCATTTTATTTTGAAATAATATTTTTTTGGATGGTTAGCTACGGTAAGCGTAAGAGAATTCTTTCAAAAACACACACACAAAAATGTACTGTACTCCAAACCTTTAAAAGGAAGTGAACTTTCCTTGCCTTTTCATTTTGCTGGATGCCAGTGATATTTGTTTAACAGCTCCTACTATTAACGCTCTTTACTCTGGACTTCTTTTATACAGATGTCTAAAGTGTATTCCACTTGGTAAAAGAGTTATACTTTCATCTTATTCATCTCATTACACCGGTGATGGCATGAAAGTAATGCTAAAGTTTTAAAGTAGACAACGTTATGTCGATTTACGAGGCAGGGCACGTTCAGGGATTTCCACTCGAGTCACAGGAAGTGATTTTTAGCCTAGTATACTGATCACAGCAACCCTAAGAATGAATCAATGACAAGTGGCCTGCGAGGGAAAAACAGGTCAAAATCCCTCTCAAACCAGAAGTCATATCTACCTAGGTAACAAAACATCAAATTGCATTAGCATAAGAGTCTCCGAACAGCTTTTGTGGTGAATACTGTTATTATATTAAATCAATAGATGACAATCAATGGACTCTTGTCAACCACTTGTTGATATAATTCAACTTGATGTTAGATGTTACCCTAACACCCTGCCGTTACCTTGTGGTGTTTCTTGGAGGTTTTGCGCACCTGCGCTGCGATTTCTTCTTCCTCTCTCAGCAGATCTTTATACGAGCGCCTCTTCTCTCTTTGGCTGCGACCCGCAACAAGACCGACCTCTCCTTCCATCCCTGAAATATCTACATAGAAAACCATGTTTTACACAGTAGGTTTTGATTGGACATGTTTGAGTGTCTGACAATCATTACCCATCATTCCTTTTTTCTTTATCTCCTCGAAAGCCATGGTCAGTCCCGGTCCTTCAGGTGGGATTGGTCAGTCTAATGCACAAGAACAGATTCAACTCATCAAGATCAGTCTAAACACACTTCATTTGATACAAACTTTCTGCAATGACCTTTCCCTCTCAGTTTTAATTTAACTTCAGCACATCTGTACTAGTTACCTGCACTACTTTATGGCAGACTAAGTATCAGACTGGAAAATAGGGGTGCATTAAATACGATTATTTAATATTATAGTGTTCTCAGGTTTGGTCAAATACTGGTTTCTCAGCCTCAAAATCAGCATCTTTTTCTAGTTTAAGCAATGAAAGCGTATATAGTACACAAACGTTTACCCAAAAATGAAAACGTACCCCTTCTCAGGCCATCCAAGACGAGTTTGTTTCTTTGTTGAAACGTATGATTACATCACTTCCTCACCAGTGGATCCTCTGCAGTGAATGGGTGCCGTCAGAACGAGTCCAAACAGTTGATTAAACTTCCCTATAATTCATGCCACTGCAATCCATCATTTCAGATTTTGTGAAGTGAGAACTGTACGATCCATCTTAAATGTGTTTTAACTTGAAACTACAGGTCATGATCCATAATAATGCTTCATCCAGTAAAAAAAGACCATCATTATACTGTATTATAGCACTGTTTTTGATTGATTTGACTATTTCTCTCATGATTCAGATGACTTTTTCACTGAAGAAAACAATAATAATGACAGAGAACTCGTATTATACTTGGAAGCTGGGTTGTTTTTCACACAAAACATGAATGAATAGGCTGTATTTGTATCATTTATTTGTGGATTATGTTTTATCAGCTGTTTAGACTCTCATATAGACGGCACCCATTCACTGCAGAGGATCCATTGATGAACCAGTAACAGGATGCAAAATTTCTCCAAATCTGTTTTGATGAAGAAGCAAACTCATCCACAGTGTGGGTGTACATTTTCATTTTAAGGTGAAGTTACATTCTCATTCAAAATTGAATTTTTCTAGACAAACAAATGTAGATCGGCGCCTGCTTGCAAATTATTTCATTAAAAACATATCCTTTTGCTTGGAAGAGACTGAAATATGCAAACAGCCTAAAAGCTATTTCGATCATAGAACAAAAGTTTTCTTCAGAACGACAAAAAAATTGCTACACAAACAAAACTGCATTTAATTCAAGTTTTCATTTAAAGGCCATATAATATAATGCTCAAAGATATAAAACCAAATAAATAAGAACGAATACAGGAAAAAACTAAACTTATCCAAAAACACAATTTAGTCTCCTAATCTTCCAATTCTAATAATGCAGAAGCGTTGAGCAACTCTGAAAATGTGCTACAGAATGCACACACACTTATTAGTGACAGATCGGGATCTGCAGCACACTTCAGCTCTCCTCCAGCCACAACTTTAGTCAAGCTGCCAATGACATTTGCAGGAATCCCAACAACAAGAACGACAAGATCAGCCTCAACACTCATTATTGCACATTTCCCGCCTACTTTCGAAGAAATGCACACACTCACACACCCCCTTCCCCTCTCTTCACCGGGACCCAGCGCTTCCCTGGTTCAGCTCGAGAGGATTTGAGCAGCTGCGGACGTGTCGCGCGTCTCTGCCGGATCGTCCGGCGCGCTCAGTTCCGCGGCTGCGGTGCACATAGGCCGGTATCGGGTTACAGCTCGATTAACGGTGCGTTCCCGCTGTGCAATTTCATGAGTTTCTACAGCACTGCAAAAATGGCACGGAATGCATGCGATTTGTGAAGAGATATTGTAAGTGTTGTGCAATAATGAGTGAAATATTACCTCGGGTTGGTTGTGGGTTTAGTTGGCGCGCGACGCCATCTTTGATGGGAGTCAACAACAAAAGCAGCCAGAGATGAGGAGGAGGGACTTTAAGACCAGAGAGTGTATCACAACAATGAAAGCCCCCATTTTTACAACCAAACACTGACATTAAACATAAACATTAGTGGTATTTACCATAAAAAAAAAATCGTTTTGAAAACGCACAGCGTAAACTTTATTATGCATTTTTTACATCGTTGATTCAAAGAGTCCACATACTGTACACTTTTGGCATTATGTAATTTATTTGGCAGGCTTTCAGTCACTTACAAAATATGAATATACAGTAAACTGTGACTTAACAGGCTACAATAACGGCATAACAAAAAGGAATGAGAATTGTTTTAGGAACAAAAATAAAATGAAGGCAATTTATAATTTTTTCTGTCTAAGTTGGATTTAAATAACCATTATTACAGTTGTGTTGTATATGTAGGCATGTCATATAAATAGTTTATCCTGTTTTCCCAGTAAAACCCACAGTTGTCTCATCCTCCGGCTTCTTTTCTCTACCTGTCTCCCATATTCTGCATCTGAATACTGAGAGACGTGAAGCTGGCCAGTAAATCTGTCACCTCATCCACCTGTGGATCACATGAAAGAATAAAACCATGTCCAAAAGCTACAGCGATATCAAACACACAAAACTGTAGAATTAACACCAAGCCTACAGCAACCTGTAGCCTAGGGGCCCCTGGCCATGTTAATCCAGCCCTGGCCGTAAATCATTAACATGAACTTTATTTTAAAAAAACTACTGTCCAGTTTACTACATTCCTGATAGTTTATACATTTATTTTTTTTAGCAATAAATGGACTTTTAGTTTAATTTTAAATGCTCCCTTCAGTGGTACATTTTCCATTGCACAATATTTCGAAAATAAACATGTATTGGACTGAAGCAACTCAGGGGCCTTTTCCATAAACCAGGATTAGAGTATAAGCCAGGCTTATTTCAGTTAGTCATATTTATTGCCAGTTAATTTGTATTAAAATAAGTCAGACTATTTGGTAAACTTGTTTTATGGAACAGGCCCCAGGTCTACTTGATTATCAACAAATCATCTTTTAGAAAAATGTGATTATAAAATATGCTGCTTCAGGAATTTGTATTTGCATGTTTCCCATCATATTTAGCACCCACAATAAAAACTACACAGCCTTTAGCATTTAAAAATGATCTTACAAAGACATTTATTATTAAGAGATACGGTGACAGCTGATATTTTTACACATTATGCAGTCTGCTATACCGTTAAAAAGATTGAATTGATTTAGGATTACAAGCTATCAGAACTCCATCTTAATTTTGGCTGTATAAATATCAGCAACTGCACAAAATGCGTATTTTTGTGGGCCTCTGAATAATGTTTTTTCCCCCTCTGCAACAATAAGCTACATTCTCCTATATTGTACTATATGAGCTGTAAAAACTTGAATCCCATATGATGCTCAAAAAATAAATAAACATACACAGTTTTTTTTAAATCTCTAAACGTAGAATGTTATAATAAAAAAAATACTTTTTAAGGTTTAAAAGGGTGCAGATGCAAAACGGAACTCTTTAAAGGAATCAAAGGGAATGAATTACTGTAAGGTTTTTAATCAGCTATTTGGACTCTAATTCTGACGGCACCCATTCACTGATGTAATGCTAAATTTCTCCAAATCTGTGTCAAACTGTTTTACCTGTTCTCTGGTGCGGGTGTTCTGCAGCTGGTTTGAGATGTGCTCCAGTTTCTCTCTCTCTTCACTCTGTCCCATTATATTCAGATACTCCCGCAGCATTTGAATGATCTACAGACATATTACGACATCACTGGTTCATTTTTGCATTACAGTACATACAGGAGCATGCACAACGGGAGCATAGGAGAAGTGTAGGCTTATCAGCCGATCTCATGTTTACCCAGTAGTCATTACATTACACGTTTGCAAAGCTTTTACCCCAAGCAACCTTCATAGCAGATATATTCACGTCAGTGTCCACAATCTCTTCGTTAAGTAAATGCAGTTAATCACCTGTGTGACCTCTCCTCTGAGGGTTTCTAGGCTACGCGAGTCTCCCTCTTGTAAGATGTTGAGCTTTGAACGGGCCAAATGAAGAGGAGTCCTCCCAGCACGGTCCAGAGCATCAACACGGGCACCTGGTGGTAAATTAGATTTGTGAATGGTGTTAGAGGTACCATTGATAAGAAATAGCAGAAATATCTAGATTTAGATGTATAATCAATCATACCTCCCCGCAGTAAGGTTGTGATGACAGGCACATGGTTGGTGCAGGCAGCTGTAGTAGAAGGTAATTTAACTCACCATAAGCTTTGAACATAAATTTAATTATAAGTAGTTATGCTAATTATGCTTTTGCAAATCCTTACCCAGATGCAGTGGTGTGTTTCCGAGGCTGTCTCTCTGGTTTGGGTCAGCACCATAACTTAGCAACAACTGAACTATGTCGTTAAAAGTAAAGACAGAAGGAGAAAGTGGAAAAAGGTTTAAATACAGTGGTAAAAGGTGAAATATAGTGGCCTCAAAAAGTATTTCTATAATTAAGCCACACTCTAAGCAACAGTGAAAATGGAAGATATTTAATGAAAAAGCCCCAAAATTCAAATCTGCTGAAAATGTACTCGCTCCCGGGCTATCCAAGATGCAGAGGAGTTGTTTCTTCATCAGAAAAGATCTGGAGAAATGTATCATCATCACATCACTTCTTTTCCCCAAATCTGTTCTGATAAAGAAACAAACTCATGCAACAAACAAACTCAAATTATGTTACTTGAATCTGAGCTCACCGATACTCTCATTTCCATTGCAGGAAGAGAAATGCAAGGCTGTCCTGCCCTTGTCATCAGCAGCACAAGGATCAGTATCCTCTTCCAGCAATCTACGAACTGGAAAACAAAAAGTGAACGACTATAATTTAAAATCTTAGCATCAAATGTGACTACAGCAGTCTGTGAAGATGATGATTCTCACCCGTGTCGATATCATTGGAGTTCGCAGCTTCTCTGAGCCTCTTCACAGCTTGGAGAACAAAACAATATGGAATTTATTTATTTATATATATTTGGCTATGTTAATGCAATATTATCAAAAGATCTTTACACACACAAATATATATATATATATATATATATATATATAAAACATGCATACAGTGGTGGCCAAAATGATCCAAAACGGTAGTTTTTTCACAATGTTTTTTTTTAAGTCAGTTATTCCTATCTAGTGCTGTCGTGTAGAAAATGTGGCAACTTCTCCAATATGCTTCCAAGAAACAGTGCTGTTAAAGGTTTAAGGCATTTGTGGGGGGAAAAAATGTTGTGAAATGAGGATGCTGTCAAAAATAACGTCAAAGATTTTCTTTATTAATTAACCTCCATTGACTACATTAAATAAACATTTGGTGTGTCCATCCTTGCAGTTAAAGCATGTTTTTCAGGTGGGTCTCTTGAATGATGTTACCAGAGCAACTGGTCGCTCCAGACCGAAGAGATGGTGATCAGATTAGATCTTATTGGATTATTACAATCAATGGCAAAATGAATGTTTGGAAATCTAAACTGATATTTCCTGACACTCTACAGCAAAAGATAGAAATATCTGAAGTCAAACCATTTTTAGCTGGTGTTCTCATCATTTTGACTACTACTGTGCGTGTGTTTGTGACCCTGGACAACAAAACCAGTCATAAGTGTTAATTTTCAGAAATTGAGATTTATATATGAACTGAAAGCTGAATAAATAAGCTTCCCAGTGATGTGTGATTTGGATGGACAGGGTGATATTTGACTGAGATACAACTGTATGAAAATCTGGAATCTGAGGGTACGGAAAAAACTAAATGCTGAGAACTAAATGCTTTTAAAGTTGTTCAAATTATATCGTATCAATGCATATTACTAATCAAAAATAAGGTTTTAATATATTTTCAGCAAGAAATTGACTAAATACTTTCATGGAACATGATCTTTACTTACTATCCTAAGGATTTTTGGCAAAAAAGAAAAATCTAATTTTGACCCATACTATGTATTTTTGGCTATTGCTACAAATATACCCCAGCGACTTAAAACTAGTTTTGTGGTCCAGGGTCACATATATTACGTTAATTTATGAAATGTCTGTTAATGCACACACCGTACAGGTCTTTTCCAATGGGCCCCATGTTCCTCCGAGCTCTTCCCAGCCGCCTCACCCTGCTCGATGTGATCTTACCCGGCGAGCTCCGTCCCGCCTGCAGCAGCTCACCGGGCTGCCATAACAAGTGCAGGTACCGGAGCTCGGTGTCCGCTGCCGGTCGGGTCCGGTTGAGTCTCAGCGCGCTCAGAGTGTCCAGACGTGAGATACTAAACCCGACCGCACCTGCAGCCTCCATCGGCGCTTCATCCTCCCGCTTCTCGCCGTCTTTCACAGCTCCGTTCGCTACCGTGAACTCTCCCTCCGAACCGGACCGGTCGCCATCCGACGTGGCAAGTGAGCTCGACCCCTCCATATTTCTAAAAGGCGTTTACTGGACTAATGTCAAGCATGTAAATGTCACTACCATCAGAACGTAAATTTTCTGTTTGTTGCACAAACCTAACACAGCATTGTTACACACGCGACATCCTTCAAGACAGCATTTCGAGACAGGTTATTAAATAAAGATGCGCTGCTTTTCTGCTCACTGTAATTGAATTTTGTAATGTTGAATGCAAACCCGTTCCGTGTTCTAACAAACACTGAACTCTGAGCCCATTTGAGCCAAAATGGCGCTGTTTCAATGTTTTGCGCTTGTTTTAGTAAAACACGTCTGCATTGCTTAGTCTTGAGTCATCGTGACCTAGGCAGCCAATCAGCATCGATGTTGTTAAGGCGCTCGTCCAGCCAGAGAATGTATAGTAATAGCATTGAATATATGCGTACGTAATTTTTAGAAGATGTGATATATACACACACACCTTTCTGAAATTAATCATTAAGATGGGATGTCTTTATTGTAGTTATAAATAAAAGTACATGCATGTAAACCAAACATAAATACTTCTTATATACCTTTAACAATTGTATAAAAAATAATTTATGCATTGTATTGCAACACCAAACCCAACACCATAAAACTGTATATATAGCTATACTTTGGCTTATAAAAAGGTAATACTTATTATTTAACTTTGATCATAGTTTCAGGATGCTCCATGTGGGATGTTTTCTGTGGAAATGCATGTAGATTGATAAGGTAAATTCCAAGAGAAATGGGAGGTAGATGAACGCAATTGTAGCAGAAGAGATTTGATCTTTGGTACCATTAGAGTCAAAGGTCAAAGTTCATAGTTTAAAAAGGACAGCAGCGCCAGCATGTTTCAGGTATTCTGATACTGATGCGTCATCGCCGGGTGTAATATCTCCCTGATGATCTGCCATGAGTCCTGCCTCACGGGCATGTTGTCGTAGGTGGCTGTTTCCCACAATGCCCTGTTTCCCTAAATAACCTTGACGGCAGAAGAGGGGTGGAGTATGACTGGTGAGGGACAGAAGGAAACAGGATTCTGAAGAAAAGGGACACACAGAGACACATAAGAAATGGCGAAGGCCTGCAGAAACGGCTGTAAAAAGTACTTTTCTCTTTTGCTTACCAAGGCTGCATTTATTTAATCACGAAAACAATAATATTGCAAAATATATTTGTTATATTTAAAATAACAGTGTTGTAAATGGCCCTGTCAAATCTGGATTTTCACTATCATTACTCCAGTCCTTCAGAAGTCACTCTAACATGCTGATCAAGAAACACTTGTTATTTATATCAGTGTTGAAAACAGCTGTAAACTGATTTATATTTTTGTTGACTGTTTTTGGAATGTTCGATGAATAGAATGTCGAATTTAATTGTATGTAATTATCGGCACTCAAAAAGTTCCCCAATGTCACAAAAGAACATTTCTGTACTGACCAGCATAAAAGGCCCTGAGGTCGGTTTGGAGGCAGTGCTCGAGGAAGCGTCTGAGGGGTTGGCTGTGTGATACTGGCTGATCCCATTCAGTTAAGAAGTCCTCAACCATGTGATGAACGGCCTCAGGTCGTGGGAGTGGCCAGCCAACTGGACGCTGTCTCATATCTTTCTCTACAGAAAAACAGAGCACACTTATTTTAATGTTCTGCTATGTGATTTTTCAAAATATATTCGTAACAACATTTTTTTTGGGTTTTCCGTACTATTTCCACTATATAGGAATCAACGAAACATATTAGAGCAGCTCTTGACCTGTAGGTAGTGTGTTGTAGTAGTACAGGACCGGATGGAGGAAGTTGGACCTCCAGGCTTTGGTCCATTCTGACTCAGCTCGACCTGATCCTAGCGTATCAGTCCGGTTCAGTCCGTACTGCATGACCAAGACCAGAAGTCCGTGGTCTGTAAGGGCCCGTCCAGATAGAGCAGACAGCTGGGGCAGGGCCTGCAAAGGAAACTCCTCCAGATACTCACAGTAAGACCTGTGGAAGGAAGGAGGAGAGAGGTCTGTGTAGGTCATAGACATACATCATAGCTGCCATATTTAATTAGATGTGAACAAAAACAAG
Organism: Enteromius afrohamiltoni; assembly: GCA_034779775.1. NCBI lineage: Eukaryota > Metazoa > Chordata > Actinopteri > Cypriniformes > Cyprinidae > Enteromius > Enteromius afrohamiltoni. The sequence continues at coordinate 17,608,836 of JAUYWG010000033.1, forward strand.
GTCGGTGAGGGTTAGAATTATAATCTGTTCGATGTGTTGTCAAAAGATTTACAACCCATGGGTTTAGTGTTCACTGGACAACTGAGAAGACTGTTCAGTACGATTTAAAGAAGTTCACTTTTGCACAGCAAGGAGTTTTATCATGTTACAGTAGATTCTGTTTCAAATATATGCTGTTTTTCAAACCTTCCAGTATCTATAAAAAAAAAATAGTAATAATAAACAACTTAGCATATTAGAGTGATTTCTGAAGGATCGTGTGACACTGAAGGCTGAAAAAGTAATGATGCTGAAAACTCATCACAAAAATGACCTTTTAGAATATAGTAAAGCAGAAAACAGTTATTTCTAATACTATGGAATAATAATTTATAAAAATAATAACAAATGAGCATAAGATGATGTCATCTTATATGTTAAAAGTTAAATGTCATATTTTACATGCATCCCTTACCCTCGCAGTAGAATAATGTCCCCAAGAACCCCAAACATCTGATATGGTCCAGAGGCTTCGTTCACCCTCCTAAGGATCCAGGACTGCAGCTGGCTGATGGGTAATTTTGTAGCAGGCCAGGTAATGTTATGGTAACGCTGCTCCAGGATTTTATGAACAGCACGCACTGTAGTAGCAACAACAGAGGACCTTTATTATGGCCTCCTGCGTTCTTATGACAAATCTGAAATGTAATGTTTTAAGTGAGGTGAAACGCTTACCAGTGTAGCGGAAACCGTGAATAAACCCGCCAGCAGACATACGATAATCTCTGGAGTGGGCTGCTGTGCCCAGGACAAACATGTTGGGCATCCCTCTGCCTTCATACCAGGCTGTTATTCCTGGCAAACGGCCTCGGGCAACGCTGCTTTGGGGCGGCCGTGCGGATCTGGAAAAAATAATCAAAATATTTAGTTAGTGTGCAAATAATTACTAGCAGCCCAAAAGATACCAATATTTAATGATTCAAAAATAGAGCAAATTTTTTCTATTTTGATAAGTTATTACTAAATTATTAATAATTGATTGTTTTTTATTAGCAATGTTAAAATGTTTTTGCTATTTGGAACCCATGATAAACTGCGTACAGAATTCTTTAATAAACGATAAAGAGTTACAAAAGAAAAGCATTTGTCTGAAATAAACATTTTTTTTATGTTATAAGTTACTTCACTGTCACTTTTTTATCAATTTAATGCCTCTTTGCTAAATTAAAGTACTATTATTAAATTTTACCCCGTCTGTATAACCGCTATCACCATTAACATTAACAAGCATGGATATTTTTAACATGCAAAGGAAATGTTTCTTGTGCAGCAAAACAATACATTGGAATGACTTTATAATGAGTAACAATGCTAAAATTCAGAATAGAACACAGTTATTTTATTTTAGCTTTTATTGTATTTTTAATTAAATAAAACATTAAGAAATGACTATTCCAAACCTTTAACCAGCTGTGTGTGTATAATGTGCAAATTCATCATTTCAACTGTTGAACTTACCCATCAAAAATGGAGAAGTTAAAACGAAAGCCCAGGCATCGGATGACCCGGTCATACGGCTGTCTGAGTGAGAAGTTATCAGTGTGGTAACCAGGCAGATTTTGCCCAGTGACCTTTGAAATGTTGTCATTCTGGTCAAGAAGTTGAGTAAGAGTTAAATAGAGCTGCTCCTTTCTCTCTGTTGATGTTTGACTTCTTTTCTTTGCTGTTCTCTGCCCTTTTTCTCTACGGACAATGGCAATATCCTCCAGTCTTCCTTCTACAAGACCGTCTAGAGATTTCAGCTGGTACGTGTCTAGCAGCTCGTTGTTTACTGCCCTGAATAACAGAAATATTCATTTCAATTTAAGGTGCAGTCACATTAGTGAAGTTTGATGGCCAGAAAAGGTCAAATGACAAGAGTGTAAAGATTCATGCTCATGAAACCTGGATACGTCTTGTGCATTTGGTTACAGCTTGAAAACATTAATTTTATGCATTATGCAATCATTTGGACAGGGTGGAATATATACCTGAGGTCCCCAACGTAGTGCGTCTGCCATGCGAGTCGCACAGGACTGGGACTATACAAGTGAATCCGGCTGGCTCTACCCAAGATGCTCTGCGCCGTCTCAAAGGCGGAGTTTCCTTTGCCGAGGATTAACACAGCCTGGTCTTTAAACTCCTCGGGATCAGTGGGAATAGACTCGTAACCCTCCACCAGGTCAGAGCCAAGAAAATCCACCTGCTGAGGAACCCAAAGGCCAGTAGACACCAACAGGACACTAAAAAGACAAAAAAAACATTATTAATGATAAAAAAAAGCTGAATAATTAAATGGTAAATTAAATAATTAAATGCTAAACGTTACCGTTTTGAATGAAATGATTAAACATACCTGCATTGATAACTGACACCATTCTGGTCGGTCAGAATGTAGCCTTGGTTTCCATTATAATGTGATGCTTTGATTCTCCCTATATCAGCTCCGTATTTAACCTTCAGTCCCAGCTCCTTCACAAACGTCGAGAGGTAACGTGGGAAGTCATCTGCATTGGGGTAGAGCTCTCGGCTTATTCGCTGAAACAGCAGGTCGGCCCTGTCACTCAGCAGGGAGTTCCAATCATGACGCAAGTTGAATTCCTTGTTCCTCCTCCCTGTGTATATTTTGTTAATGCTGATGAGCTTTCTGTGGCGAGGATATCTGAAAAAATACAATAAATAAGACATGATTAAACTTCAAGAAACACAGAAAGTAAAAAAAAAGGTGACATTTACCACTTTTTTCAGCTTTCCTCCAACAGCAAACAATTTTATTTGGATTAATATGCAACAATAAAACAGTGATGCCTTGTTGGTTTTAAATATTAATAAATATGTGTTGTTTTAAATTCTTTTGTATTAAGCCTTTTCACATGACATGCAGACAAAACATGTTTATAATGGCCATGAATTATGAATTAAAACAGCAAATAAATGAGTACAACGTGCTCACACTTCACTGAAGTGAGGGGACAGTATAGGGAGTAGATTCTTCCTTCTCCAAAATGAAAATGTTTTTATTAATCGTGTCCCCTGTGAAGGCTTCTTTTGTCTTCAGAACACAATTTAAGATATTTTGGGTGAAAACCAGAAGGTTTCGTAATTTTCTAGAGCTTGACGGTGGTCATTACTTGCCAGTCAATGGGACAGTCACAAGCCTCTCCAAAACATCTTAAAGCTTTTATGGATATGGAACGACATGGGGGTAAATCATTAATGACAACCTTTAAATTTTGGGGTGGAGTAACCCTTTCATTTGTAGCAGCACAATACATATTTGTTTTGTTTTCAGTAATTCTGCCAGTTTTACTGTATTAGCATTAAATTATTGAATTGAAAATGCTAGTAAAATCATTATGGCTAAATTTAAAAAAGAGACATCACTCAGATGTCACGTACATGTGGAAGAAGCTGCCTGGTCCTGTGTTTCGCTCCAGAATGATGTAATCTCTCTGGCTCCTGGACAGAAAATAGCCCATCTGGAGCCCAGCAGGTCCAGCTCCCAGCACACAGTACTCATGCCTCACGCTGGTGTTACGGCCATGAAGACCAGAACCAGAACCGACCAGGGACAGGACACACAGGACCCAGAAGAGAGGCTGAATCACACTCATGAGGCCTGGGGATGGAAATAAAAACAAAAGATTAAAGCCAGAAGCTTTATCTGTAACAGAGGCCTTACCTTAAGATCATCACAGATAATTAATCAAGCGCTGTTTTCTATTTTATACTGTAGAAACTAATTGCAGATAGTTACATGCATTAATACACTTTATTAATAAACTATAACTACTTAATTGCATAAAGTATATACGATAAACACATAACTAAGCATAAAGGCAAAATTAAAAACGCAAACTATGAAATAATAAACAACATATAATACATTTACATTCCCTGATAAAGTCAATTATGGCTTCTCGCTCCAATACTGAGGATGCGGCAACATCCAGCACATGCAAGACACCGTATGGTGTAAATATACTGAGGTTAAACCAACACACCGTCAACTACAGCCGCTCCTGCACACCTTCAGAAACAGAAAACAGGGAAATAAACAGCGGGCATTCTGTGAACTACATCTTTGCGATTGCACAGTTTTCATAACATCTTCCACAGCCACAAGACAGAGCGTACTTTTGACGTCACGACAGGATAGACGTCGAAAGCGAACCAATGAGAGAGTAAAGGGGCGTGGCCAGATTAACCCGTTCACGCCCGTCACTCTGATGCTGTTCCTGTGGATTCTTATGTTGAACCTGGACCTCAAAACCAGTCATACGGGTCTTTTTTTATTGAGATTTATACGTCATAAATCATACACATATATAATCTGAAAGCTGAATAGTTAAGCTTTCCATTAATGTATGGTGTGTTATAATAGGACATTATTTGAATGAGAAATCTGAGGGTGCAAAAAATGTAAATATCGAGAAGATCGCTTTTAAATTAAAAACCTTAGCAATCAATATTACTAATAAAAAAATAAGTTTTGACATGTATATATTAGGACATTTAAAAATGATCTTCGTGGAACATGATTTTTACTTAATATCCCTTCTGTCATAAAAGAAAATATATATCGTTTTGTCCCATATTGTCCCCTACAAATATACCCATGCTACTTATGACTGGTTTTGGGCTCCAGGGTCACTTTTTTTTTCTATAAACACTGGAAATAAAAAGAATGTTGAGTTTCTATCCCCTTTTTAAAGTTACATTAAAACTATCTTTATTATGCCCTTTTTTTAAAATAAACATGTAGTCCTTGTAGTGTTTTCTCAGGCAGTTAGTAACTGTGCATTGTCATGGTTTTGTCAAGGCAGTAATGCTTCCCTGTCTGCTGTGTCATGTTTCTAAAAGTGAAACAGCGCAGTCATGAAATCATAGTTCACACTCAGACACCCACGACACAGAAACATTTTTAACTTTGTAAGACTTTAAAGCATTTGAAAATATACTTTCTCCGCACTTTTACATTTACAGCCTTATAAAGAACCGGATTCAAACAAGTTGTCAGGCTGGTCACATTGTGGATTTGTTTCAACTCATGTGACTCGCTTTGCTTAGTCATGAGAAACTGCTGAGATTTCTCAGCCGAAAAAAAACACGCCCAGTCATGGTTAGTGTGAATGTGTGGAGCTATCTCAACATTTTCACTTCCCTTCTCATTAAATTTAGTGACTCACATAGGAAGGAGAAGGTATAAAAATGAAGTGAGGCGGTTTTTGAAATCATAGCCACAGTGAGCACTGTGAAGACAACACAGGACAGATCTACTGCAAGAAACACAACAGCACAAGTAAGACTATGTCAAAACTTAATTTATATCTGTTACGGGGCACATGGAGACGTTTAATAACAAGTATCTGTTGCTTTAGGGATGGAATCCACAAAAAGCAAGCCAACTGGCAGGTAAAATGCTTTTTTTTATTTATTTTCTTTCAGTTACTGCATAATCTAATGTGTTTAGTTAAATACTAACGAGGCATGTTTTCTCCATAGTGATCTGTCTGAGCAAATAAAAGCAGCCACCAAAGACAGTCACGTCCGAGCTGAGAACACACAACTCATGCTCAACTACCAGAAAGGACAGATCACTCAAACACAGTACAAGGTAAACCTACATAAGATTCAGAAGCAGCTAGTAGATGAAAGGTATCAAACAATAAAGGACCTTAAATGATTGTTTTTAAGAAATTCTATCTAGAACATTCAAATATGAACTAACAGAAAACACCAAAAGATCATGTAAGCACATGAAACACATGGGCAGTACTACATAATACATAATTACCATTTTACTATAGTAAGAAACAAATATAGTACAGTATAAAAGTGTGTTTATCAAACTACCATTGTAATACAGTCTAAGGTGGTATTTATTGATTATTAATCACTTTACTGGATTATTAAACATTAAAAATATTAAACATTACATTTAAATGCAGCTTTGGTGAACTTGACTTGTCAAAAACAGTTTAAAAAATATCTTACCATGCACAAACCTGGTACTTTTTATACAGAGAGGGAAAATATTTTGCACTATTGCTGAATGTTATTCTACGTTTGGTCACAAAACAAGATGTTTGAAATGATGTTGGCAACCAAACTATTTCTGGTAGCCAGGCTACCAATTTGTCACTACTTGAGTAAATGATACATTTTTGGGGTAAACTATCCCTGATGACGTACAGCCACAGTAATGTTTTGAGTACCAAATATGTAAATGTATGTTTCCAGCTCCTGCTGTGCTCTCTGTATGAGATCTACCAAGCGCTCGAGGAAGAGTTGGACAGAAATGCACATCATCCGGCGGTTCAGCCCATCTACTTCCCTCAGGAGCTGGCCAGACTGGAGTCTCTGGAGCTGGACCTGGAGTACTTCTTCGGAGCCCAATGGAGGAAGAGAGTAACAGTGCCTGCCGCCACCCACAGATACACCCAGAGACTGAGAGAGGCGAGTCTGGGATCTCTTTAGGGAAATGAAATTGCATTTACATTCCAATGATTCTGATTCTAACTCTGCTCTCGGTTCCCCTTTAGATCGGCAAGAACAGCCCGGATCTTCTGGTGGCACACGCATACACGCGCTATCTCGGTGATTTGTCAGGAGGACAAGTGTTGGGCAAAATTACCCAGAAATCATTGGGACTGAGCGGCGACAAGGGAGTTTCGTTTTTCTCGTTTCCTGGAGTGACGAGCCCCAACCGATTCAAGCAGCTGTACAGGAGCAGAATGAACAGCATCGAGTTAACAGAACAGCAGAGACAGGAAGTGCTGGAGGAGGCCACCAGAGCTTTCGAGTTCAACATCGAGGTGAGCAATGACATCCAACGCATGCATTATTCGACCAGAAGATAGTTATGTTAAAAAAGATTGAGATTTTTATTAATATTTCTGGAAAGTAAAATGAGCACAACTGTTTTAATTTGCATTAATAATAATGCAAAATGTTTGGTCATAGGAAAAATTGTATGAATATGCATGGTATTACTGTATTTTGAAACAAATGGGACTTATAGGGTGGAGGTGAGACTTTCAGTAATGTTTGTATTTATCATTTGAAACAGGTTTTCGATGATCTTCAGAAAATGCTCAGCATCACAGGAGAAGCATCAAGTGAGTTTCAAGAAACACGAAATTAAATGCTTTCAAACTGTAAATATACCAGATAATAACGATACTATTGCTTTTGTTTAGGTGACAAAGGAAATAACGCTGCCAAGTCGAAACCCTTCTCCAGCTCTCCAGTGCTTCAGTTTGCGTTGGGTGTGGGAATCACTTTGGCAACTGTTGGAATGGGAGTTTATGCATTTTAATTCATAACATTTTTTTTTTAGATATCTTATTACTATGACGAGGTATACTCTATAGGTTGATCTTTAAACACAAATCATGGATGGTATAAAATATGCACCCAGTAAATAAATCAGGTGCAAAAAAAAAAAAAAAAATCATAATAAAAATAATTTTATATGTGAATAAATTCTCAGATTTGGGAAAAAAAAAACCATTTATGTTATCACTCACATTTTTAAAATGCTCATTTACCTTTGTTACTGCTTTCAATGTATTTCTGTGAAATGCAATAAAGCCATTTTTTTTTAAGTTCAAGACTTGTTTTGGGGTTTTTTTGCTAAAAGAGGGACACAAAATGATTAATTTCTTAAATGCTTTATTATGCTTTCATACGAAACATGACCATATGTTTACTTTCATACAGACCTGACAGTCAGATAGATTTCCACTGAAGACAGTAAAGCACACTGTCACACTGCTAACATACTCATCATACCGAGCTTTGACAGAGCAAGATGAGAATCATTTCTCAGCAAACAGTAAGAAGGATAAACAGGACATTTCTCCAGGAATAAAGTGTCCAAACAACTATGTACAATAAATCTGACTCGTGTATGATTTCTCATCTGCCCATCAGACAATGTGACAAACGGGCATCTACTTGACCCTGTACAGAACCTTCCTCTGCATGCGGTGCTGCAGCTCACCCCTCCTCATCATCAGATGGAGGACTTTGTGAATGGCGTGCTCTGGATATTTCTGTGCAGAGAGGAAGAGAAAGGCGTATTATTGACAATGTGGTCAAACATATACACAATGCATCAACTGATCGGAGGAGTTCCTGGAGCTTTAACTCACCTGTTTGGTGAAGTCCTGTATGATGCTGTGTTCAGACACCTGGGAGCCGATGGCGAAGCGTCTCTTCAGCTGCTTTTCAATGCGAGAGATCATCTCCTGATCCGCCTGAGTGGTAAATCCTTCAACACCTAAAAACACACAGCACTGCTACATCAGACTCTCTACAGACATTTACACAGGCTAGAAAGAGCACGAACTGAACATCGGTGCTACAAATTTTTGTCTTGTTGTCACTTCGCTGGCTAATATAATTTGTCAACTTGGGAGAATGAATTAGAAATTTTACCAAAAAATAAAAAATAAAAATTGAGCAACATAAGAAAGTTTTAAACAAACATAAATGAAAAAAAAATTAATAAATGAAACATTTACAAAATAGAAAGGAACCTGCTAACTAAAAAAAAATAAATGTAAAATATCTAAACTTAAAAAAAACAGTGAAATAAAATTACATCACTAATTTTTTACAGTAACATTTAAACATCTATTTCTGACAAAAAAACAACAACAACTAAAAATTATATATATATATATATATATATATAAGGTTTATTGCTGTAATTAAAATAAACTAATTGTATACCATGTCTTATCCATAAAATTACCTTTTATTATAAATCCCCCCCCCACTTTCAATAAATTCACATTTTTTTTAAATTGAAATACAAATTTAGTTATATATTTGATTTTATAAATTGATCTGGCAATCAATTCAACTGTTTTATTAAGCGACACTCCTAGTCCTCCACAAGGAATCTGCTGAAAGCCCATCCTCACACTCACCGGAGAGACTGCCGGACAGAGCCGCGTCCAGCGTGGACACCTGGAAGAGTCTCAGAGCCTCGTCCACCTCCTGCTCTCCAGCGATGGGCTGCAGCTTCATCTTAGCGAGAGACTCTGCAATACGCACCACAGCCTCGAGCTGCCTGCAGGACGACAGACCGCCTACCTATTAACATCAACTACATACCGCAAATAACTACATGCAGTATACCCAAATACACATCCAGGAACAAAAGGAGTCACCTGACAGTGATGGGGATGGACACACGTCTGTCGGTCTCTCTCTCGTGTTCCTTTGCTCCGCTCCTCATCACCACGTATCTGTTCTTCAGTTTCTCTGCAGCGCCCGCAGACAGACGGGGTCCACATTTCCTGTTTGTGAGTCGGCGCATTAATACTCTGATACACATATGAATGATATGATGTTTATAGACTACGCTCCAGACTTACGCTCTGCTGTAGGCGATGTATTTCTTCAGCGTGGCCAGAGGAATCTCTCCCTCCACTCCCTCCGTCTGCGTCTGGGCGCTCAGGTGAACGTTCATCACGTGCCGGGCCAAAGTCTGAAGAAAGATAAACACACAGTTTTGTGCATTAGCTCGTTTCAAGTCAAACTCTTCAATGGAATCTGCAGGCAGGGCTTGTTTTGTTCATCTACCATGTCTCGCTCTTGGTCGTGCTGGTCTTTGATGATGAAGATCATGTCGAATCGAGACAGAATGGTGGGCATGAAGTCAATATTGTCCTCTCCTTTAGTATCATCCCAGCGGCCGAACACAGAGTTGGCGGCGGCCAATACAGAGCAGCGGGAGTTCAGAGTGGTGGTGATCCCAGCCTTGAGGGGAAAACACAAGCGTTTTTCAAAGAAATTGATCTGTCTGCTGAGAACGTAAGCAGGAGAGATAGTGGATTTCTATTGGTTAGTGAAAACGCCTGGTACCTTCGCAATAGAAATGGTCTGCTGCTCCATGGCCTCGTGGATGGCAACCCTGTCATCCTCTCTCATCTATCCAAAAAAAAAAAAACCCAAGAGAAACACTTTAGCATTAAAGCCCATAGCATTTTATAAGATTGGAAGTCTAGACTGCTTAGAAGTCCAACCTTGTCAAACTCATCAATGCAGACCACTCCTCCATCAGCCAGCACCATGGCACCACCCTCCATGACGAAACCACGAGTGTTGGGGTCTCGCAGCACTGAGGCGGTCAATCCAGCTGCACTGCTGCCCTTACCAGATGTGTAGACCTAACACAGACAGACAATCACTGTAATGCACACGCTCTCTTCCTCTATCACAGGAAACACATACTGAATGGCAGACTAAATATGTTCATTAAATTTAATGTGCATGCATATGCTACTTTGCGATATATATATAGACATACAAATATGTGTTGTACCTCTAATATTGCATGCATTATTTTATATTCTATGATTTAATGCATGTCATCATTAAATGTCAAATTATATAATATGCAATATTGTCTTTCTATTTTTTTTGTATGCATGCACACACTTATTCACTCTAGTGGCATGAAGGCAAGAACATCTTCATACATCATCCTGTACATAAAATATATATATTTTTAATTATTTTGTGTTGTTGTAGTCTCTGTGTACTGGAAGCTGTGCCACCAATACTAATTCCTTTTATGTACAAACATACTTGGCAACTTCGTCACAGTCTTACCCCAATCGGAGAACATCTCTCCACAAACTTCAGCAACTGTGACTTGGCTGTGCCTGGATCTCCCAGCATCAACAGGTTTATGTCACCTCTGCGTGTCAAACCATCAGGCAACCTAACGAAAAAACAGTTCCAATCGGATCAGAAAGATGGCAAAGCACAAGCTGAGAGGCGGCGGCGGTTTCTAGGTTTACCTCTTCCTGGAGCCCCCGAACAGAAGACAGGCTATAGCTTTCTTCAGATCATCACTGCCGTAGATGGACGGGGCCAGAGAGCGAGCGAGAGAGTCATAGACAGAGGGAGAGGAAGCCAGAGCCCTCAACTCCTCCTCCTCCTGAGGAGAAACTGAACCAGAGGCTCCACGGCCTGAAAGACGGTCAAGAAGGAGATGAGGATCGGCTGAAGAGATGCTGTTTTCAATAAAATAAAATAAAAGTTCTCCACATGCTCACCTGCTCCTTCAGTATCCACTTCAATGCCGACAACACGCAGGTACGCTGCTCGGATGCCCACACCTGCTCCCTTATCACGACCTTTGGCCTTGGTCTGCGCCACTTTTTTGATGGAGTAGATGCCCATGACCGTTACTCTGTTTCCAGGTACTACACGATCACACAAGTACCTGCGAACGCGAGAGTGGCAAAAACAATCAGGGGCTCGAAACCTCAATTGTTTTCATTTTTATGATCATAATTCGATTCTTATTTTAGATGCAGGTTTATTTACTATTCAATGCCGTCTAGAGTTGGCAAACTTGCATTTATGTTATTACTGTTGAATAAATAAATTGTGGGGGAGATTTAAATCTAAAAATCTATGACACTTGTAATATGCAATTAAAACCACCACCAGGTGGCAGAACCATCCCTGTCTTAATGAATGAGTCATTAAGGTTCACAAGATTCAAATACAACTCTTAATGTAAGAATATTTAACCTAAAACGAATCATAGGTCGTTCCAAACCTGTATTTGCCTTTCTGCACAACACAACCGTTTCAGATATCTTTGATTTCCACTGGTTTGTTTGACCACCTGGTTACTAGCATCCTTCAAAATCACTTGCCTTGCGGGCCACAGAACACAGACATTCCAACTTGGAATGGCATGAGGCAAGTAAAACGGGGAACTTTATTCTATTTCTGGGTGAACCACTTGCTTGAAACAGCCGATTCTTTCAGCAAATAAATAAAAACTTGAATTCAGGACCACATACTATTATTACCATTTTGGCCATAAAAACACAGAATTTAGTTAAAAAATTTAGCAAGTGTCTTTATGATGCACCATTAAAATCATTCCTCAAGACACACTCTGAGACCCGCAACTATTTTTAGTTAACATTGGAATGACTTCCTGTTAAACTCTTCTCATGATGCAGTAGAAGCATGCGCTCATTCATGTGTTACCTTCACAATAGTTTACTGACCGAAAGCATTTGGGCATCATGTGACATCTTGTACCTGTCGCAGTAGAGCTGCATGTGTCGTGGCATCTCTCCGTGGGGAACGGCGTCAGGAGCTTCCTGAAGACGCAGCGTTTGGAAATCCACACACGCGCATTTGTCGGGAATAATGAAATACGGGTCCACGGGGCACTTGACACGGCCCGCCTGCTCACTGGAAAACAAACAGGTATAAAAACATGCTATGCTTGTTCTGTATGTAATTGTATTATCACTGCTACCATACCAACAAGTACTGAATTAGTGCCGCAGTATTTCTGAACATAATGAAGCACGTATTTTGCTAAATACTAACTTGTTGCACTTTCGGGGCAGAGCGTATCCCTGGAGTCCCGGCGGCAGAGGAATGTTGCTGATGACTGTTCGGCATCCGCGGCACTGAAGACACACTTTGGTGGCTTTGGCCCTCACAGCCGTAGAGGATATGATAATACCGGGAATCTTCACGAGACGCGACACCTGCTCCGACTGCGAAAGACGACAGGGACAGGCACGCTTAGAAACTTCATGCAGAAGTGGAGTTAAAAGAAAACAAAAAACACTATATTTTAAATTCACGTGGTCTGTAAAAGAGTTTATTTTCTCACTTTCAGGCTGCGGATGGAGGCTGGGTGAGCGTCGCTCTTCAGCATGACCTGTATGTCCTGCACAGTCTCTTCTCCTACTGGACGCGGACGTGTGACCTCATCAGCCACTTCCTGCGCCGCCTCCTCCAACTGTAAATCAACGAATGTGCGATATAACAAACAGCTGACGTTTAAATAGCAATTGTGCATTTCATCAACACATTACAGCATGCTGCAAAGTGATCAAATAAAAGACGACGTCTGGAATAAATCTGAGTATATTCAAATAGATGTGTTACAAGTATTCATTTTAATTAGCTAAACCAAACAAACAAACCATAATGCCTTTAATTGTCTGCTTTTTAATATTTATATGGAAAGTTGTTTTCTGTAAGTCTGCTTACCAAAGGCAAGTTCTCAGTGGGCAGTTTGTACAGACAATCTGACAGGTCTTCATCAAAACTGGCCAAATCCTCCATCTCCACCTCAATCCAGTACTCTCCCAAAGTATAGTGCCTCTTAAGTTCATCTCTGGAAACCAATAACACAATTAACAGTGTCCTAAAGTATTAAAGCTAAATAAAACGCCAATATAAGTTTATTATTTGCAGGGTTATGACGCAATAACGTGAGAAAGAAGTTGCAAAGACAACCCACTATGCTATGAATCGATTCTACGGTGACCTGGAGGGGACGTCTTCGGTTCACTTAGTTTTGTCGTGGCCACGACTTACTAACTCGTGGGAACGCGATATGTTGTGGCCACGAGATTGTTTTTTCGAGGTAACAACATCCTTATGTCATGGCCTCCAGATGCTACGGTGAGGGAACAACTTCCATTTCTTGTGGCCACAAGAAAAAAAAATGTCGTTCTCTCAACATAAGAAGTCGTGGCCACGATTTTATTGCATAAACAAACCTGCGTGACCATAGCAACCTGGGATACTCAGATGTTTAAAACATTTCATTTACTATTTGTATATTCTATACTATTTTTATAATCTTCTATTATATTAACTTGTTATGGCTATGTTTTTATATTTATATCTGGAGTATAGGTGCATACCTAATTAAAGTTTTGTATAGTTTTTGCTAGCATATTTAATGATTGTAGACTGTTTATGCCCGCGAGTGATGATAAATAAGCGTGTTGTGTTTTCATTTGCAAATAAAAATGCGTGAATGATTCATTCCTCAACAAAAAAGATGATCCAACGGCTGCACTAGCCATTAGACTCTATTAATAATTATTAATTCGCAGAAATAAAATGAAACATTTTTAATTCAAAGCTTTAAACTGCATTTTAAATTATGTGAATTTAATAATAATGATTATTGTTGATGATGCTGATAATTGTTAAGACCATGCGTTAATGGACATTTATTATTAATGTAATATTTATTTATCATAAACTTAATAGAAATGGTGTTTAGCATCAAACATGGATTCGGTATTATTCTATTTTGAATTAATATTAATTATTATAAGAATGACTGTATTATAAAAAATATTTTGTATTTTTTATGTTTTGTGAAAAGCGCTATATAAATTAAATAATGTATTTATTATATCAATTATTATATTGCATGCAATGTAGGCTAAACACCATTTATATTAAGTTTATCATAAATAAATATTACATTAATATTACATGTCTATTAACGCATCGTCTTCGTAACAATTATCAGCAGCAGCATCAACAACATTATTAGTAGCCTATTATATTTTAGGCCTATAATTTCGATCTTTTTACATGACGTTCAGACTTTTATTTGCTATGGTCTCGCAGGTTTATGCAATAAACACATTTTTTTTCTCGTGGCCACGAGAAATGGAAGTCGTTCCCACACCGTAGAAACAGGAGGCCACGACATAAGGACGATGTTACGTCGAAAAAACGATCTCGTGGCCAAGACAAAACTAAGACGTCACAGTACGATTCATCTGAATCATTCAAAAGAACAAAGCGTTCGCGAGTCGGACAGAAGTTAAAGGCGAATCTGCACCAAATTTAACACTGGGCAGCGAATAGAATAACAAAAAAGCAATAGGAAATGATGAATACAGACAAATTATAGGTACCATTTATGCAAATAAGAACAAGAAAGACGCAAGAAAAACAAAATTAAAACACCTGTGATTTAACAATACCTGTATTTGTAGGTGAATCCAGTGCGATCGGTACCGACTCTGAATTGTCTCAAAAACTCACGGAACTTCTTTTTGATCTGACTGCGTTTCACAACCCCTTCATCACCGATGCCTTCACCTCCTCCAAAACTGTCACTGTAATAAACTCCTGGATCATCAAACCCGGACATGCTGCTAATATTCAGACTCCTTGTAATAAACGATCAATAAGATATCACTTAAATAAGTCCTGGCGATGCTAAATGTAAATATTCCTATAACGTTATGTTGGTCAGAAAGCTCTGTGTGTGTGTGTGTCTCTACAGCACGCGCACTGGATTTCGCGGCAAAACCTCTAGTCCAGCCCCGAGCTGAACTCAAACCCCGCCCTCACTCAATGTATCGATCCGCTTATTGGTCCACAAGGCGTTCTGACTAAGTGCGTCATAAAAAAAGGGGGTTCCAAGTTGGCGTACTGGCGGGAAACACACAAAGCTGAGCGCAGGGACCGGAACTAGTTGTTCTGTTTGGCGCGGAATATCAGCTTATGTTGAAAAGAGACATACCCCCAGTTTCACAGACAAGGCTTAAACTAGTCCCAGACTAAATTGCTTGTTTGAGCTCAGATGAAAATATCTTGCTCTGACATATATTAAAATATCTCAGTGTCATTGTTCTGTGTTAAGATGCACACCGGTAATATTTTCTTATAAGGCATTTTTGTAAAAGTTGTTTAAATATCTTAACATAACTAATGCCTAATCCTGGTTTAAGCCAAGCCCCGTTTGTTAAACTGGGCCTTAGAGTTTACAATTCTATCAACAAAATCTTATGAATAAAAAAATAAAAATGAATAATTATGAAATGAAAAGCAAACTGAAAACCAAGGTGGCGTACAAAATACATCACACTGCTTTTATCTTAAAACCCGAACTGTGTTGTCAGGACAAGAGTTTTACCTGTAAACATTGCGTTTAAAAAGGTTACACCTTACTTTCAGTATTTTTGGGTTTGACGTTTAGATCACCTTTTATATTTTAGCGGTTACAAGAATTGTTTAATTGCTTGACTTTGTTATTAAACATTTTTTTTAACATTTGTAATTAAAAAATATATCTACAACAGGCTGTTGTGACATAATGATTGGTCTCCACTGTGACAACATGCCCCCTGTTGATAAACTGCTGTTTGCATGCATCGATATGCCTGTCTGGTTTTATACAGCTGTCTGAGAGACAGAGTTTATTTCTGGACTTGTACTTTGTAGTTTATGAAAGTAGTACATTTAAGTAGTCAACTACCCAAATGTAAATAATCACAGAAGACATTAAATGGCATACATTTTTTATTTGTACCCACCCATGGGCAGCTGCAGCATGAGCATAATCTATACAAACCTGTTATTAATGTTAATGTGACATGTCTTAGCTGAAAAACAGTCAAGACACATTTGGTATATAGCTGGTGTAGAAAACCGCTGCAAAAAAGCAACCATTAATCATAGAGAAAGTCATTTATTCTGTCAATACTGATAATATACAAATATCCTTGACCTTCACTGATCACAATAGCATTTTCTTGCTATGATATGTAACTTTAACCTCACTCTAATAATGCACAACCAGTTGTGTTTCTGACATTAGGAAATGACACCATGCTTCCTGCCGGTCTGTATAAAGGCATCAACGGCACGATCAATGTCCTCGTCAGTGTGAGCTGCAGAAATCTGGACTCGAATGCGGGCCTTTCCTTTGGGAACGACTGGGTAGGAGAAACCAATGACATACACTCCTGGAAACAGAGACAAAAACATTGTTTTAAACAGGCTACCGGACTTTAATTCTTTATTTTGTAGAAAAAAAAAAGATTATATAATAATTATTACCTAGTTTTAGCATGTCGTCAGCCATAAGTGAAGCCAGACGAGCGTCTCCCAGCATCACAGGGCAGATGGGATGAGCTGTGCCAGAAATGGTGAACCCTGCCTGGGTCATGTTGTTTCTGAACCTTTGGGAAAGAAGAAAAGGCACACAATAGACCATTGTTGTCATTAGCTCAATGAGCTCCAAAAATCCTTTATACTTAAAAGCATTCATACTGAACCAGCAAAAGTCAGCTCATTTTGACTGCAATATCATCCCAGACCCACTGCTGCTTTGAAAAGCAAACTCTACAAGAAGTGAGCAGTGGCTCACAAAAGGTGTAACCGAATCGACGAACAGAGGGTTAACTTCCTACCTCATGGTTTTAGCTGCCATCGACTGAGCGATTTCATTGGATGCCATCAGCAGTTCAACAGCACGGGTGGCGCAGCCCACCACAGGCGGAGGGAGAGAGTTTGAGAAGAGGTACGGACGAGACCGCTGCCTCAGAAGCTCAATCAAAGCCTTGGGTCCGACAGTGTAACCGCCTGAAAGTGTTAGAAAACACATGTCTGAAAGAACAGAAACCGCTTCGGCCTGTGCTTCAGATAACCTTTGATATCTATACTCACCAGCAGCTCCTCCCAGCGCTTTACCCAGAGTTGAATTCACAATGTGCACCCTGTTCATCACTCCCAGCAGCTCATCGGTTCCTCTGAGGGAAATAAAAGCACACTTTTACTTACGTGATGAATAACTTTCTGGACATGAAAATATGAAACGGTCCTAATATTTGAACTATGGGGGGGACCTCTATGATCTCTCTGAAGGTAGAGAGAAATGATGCCTGCTTACTTTTGCAGCAGCCTTGGTTTTATAAATATTTTTACCATAGGGAATTAAAAAAAAGATCCTGACAAATTGACAAACTGCGCTTAGCTTTGTGTGTTTCCCGCCACTACGCCAACTTGGAACCCCCTTTTTTTGTGACGCACCTAGTCAGAACACCTTGTGGACCAGTAAGCGAATCGATACATTGAGTGAGGGCGGGGTTTGTGTTTACAAATTGTAAAAAAAACAACAAAAAAAAACAGTTGCTGATCCCGACATTAGAAAAGTGGATGAACTTTACTTTTAATGAAGATCCAGACCACACCAATGTAAGAACTTTGTCCTTTGTTCACTTCATCCTACCACGGATTTGTTTACAAATCAATTTGAAACAGGATTTTCAGAAAGATTGGATGTCGCAACATAAGTGTGAGTAACTGATTTCATTTGGATTTGTCTGTGCATGTTTTTTTGGACTCTCAAAGCCATGAGTCCCATTGACTACCATTATATGACTGACGGACTGCAACGGTTTGAGTTAAAGATCTTCCTTTGTGTTCTACTGAAGAAACAAAGTCACCTACATCTTAAATTACCTGGGGGTAAGCAGATAAACATCAGATTTTCATTTTTGGGTGAACTATTCCTTTCATAAATAGTTTTTTCTGTCTACTCACCGCCCACGAGGACCCATGAATCCAGTGGCATGACATTCATCAATGAAGACCAAGGCCCCGTACTGCTCAGCCAGATCACAGATACCCTGCAGAGGAGCCACATCACCATCCATGGAGAACACGCCGTCTGTGACCACCAGTCTCAGACGAGAGGACTGGAAATAACAGACGCCTGTTAAGCTGTTGCATTATTTTCTGTTTTCCATCAAACACTAATACAAACCGTATTTAAATATAACCACTTGAAGCGTGCTGTGCAACCTCTGATTTGCATGAAATCCAGTAACACGAGATTTATACAAAATCTACCTGTGACTCTTTCAGCTTTTCCTCCAGGTCGTTCAGGTCCATGTGTTTGTAGCGGAACCTCTTGGCACGGCATAATCGAATGCCATCGATAATAGAGGCGTGGTTTAGTTCATCAGATAACACTGCATCATCGGGACCCAACAGGACCTAAAGCAAAGAGGAACAATGTATAGCATTTGCAGTGGTACTATTTACTTCTGTAATAATATAGCAATTGATTCAGACAGACCTCAAATAGACCAGCGTTGGCATCGAAGCAGCTGGCATATAGAATACAATCTTCTCTTTCATGAAAGTGGGCTAGTTTCTCTTCCAAGATTTTGTGGATGCTCTAGAGGACAGACAGTAACTGATATTTTAGTATCTGTATCTCAAGGCATTAATATATGCACTGCGACCAGTGTGTATTTTTCCTCACCTGTGTGCCACAGATGAAGCGAACTGAACTAAGGCCAGCGCCATACTCCTGCAGAGCTTCTATCCCTGCCTTCACCACCTCCGGATGACTGGATAAACCCAGGTAGTTATTAGCACAGAAATTCAACATGTCTGAAACAAAGAGAGAAATGCTGGATTAGAAGTTAAAGAGACACAAAAAATAAAATCTTTTATTTGAGCTATTCACTGATGCTCGTTGTGCATCACAAATGTTCACATTGAACATTTACAAAAATAATTCTATAAATCAAATGAAATATTTATGAATAGAGAAATACTCATAAAACTTAGCAAATATAAAAGTACTGTACTACTCATTTCAAGCATCTAGGCATGAAGAATAAATAAATTCTGTCATATGTCCATACTTCTGACTTCAGTTGTATTAAAACATATATAATAAAATATATATTAACAATGAGAAATATAATAATAATAATACATAAATATTTAAATATATTGACTGTTTCAAAAATAAAAAATATTATATACAATAAATAATAAATTGTATTACTATTGTTAGTATATATGTAACGTTAATAAATATATTATTGACTGCACTTCTTATTTCAAGCATCAAAAAAATAAACCTTTAGAGGAGTTTTAAATTAAATTTAGTTTGTTTATTTTTATTTAAAATAGAATTCATTTTTCTTCTAGGCCTCAAATCATTAGGATATTAAGTAAATTAAATTCCAGAATCCAGATTTTCATACAGTTGTAACTCGGAAAAATATTATATATGGTCCTATCCTAACAAATCATACATCAATAGAAAGATTATTTATTCATATTTCAGATGATGTATAAATCTCAATTTTTAAAAAAACTGACCTTATTACTGGTTTCGTGGTCCAGGGTCACATTTGTACAGTGTAAATGTGTTTTGAAATAATATGAAGCATACATTTTGCTAACTATTCACTTCCTCCCTTTTTTATTTTATTTTATAAAATAATTGTGCACAAGTATATTTTATTGGATACAATATGACATTTGCATAAATGTAACACTTATTTTTGTTATTACAACTTTTTTTGTAGCAAAGATGACAACTGAAATAGCAGAATGCCTGCATTTCCCTATGGCAGGTGCCTCCAGAAATGTGCAACCTAATCGTACTTTGTCTTTGTATTAGCCGTAGATGTTTTTGTGCAGCTCACCGCCTCTGCTGCCGTCCACGTAGATATGAGGACCCTGTTTGGACGTGATCACTCGCTCCCCTTTCCATGTGCCCGCTGCGCGGATAGAGTCCAGCTCGTTCTCCAGCACCGACAGCGCCTGGGGCACGGCCCCGTACGACCTGCTCGCGTTAGCGGCGCGCGGCTGCGAAACACTCCTGAAGGGAGCGCCGAGGAGACGAACAGCTGTGCGAAGCGACATTTCTCTAGGTACTAGTACAGCAAAAGTCTGTGAGCTCTGTGGACTGGAAGAGTGACGTTGGGCGGATATTTGTAATTTACATGGGCGTCGAGAAATCCGCCAATCAAATTCTTCGACTCAGTCGGGTGTGCACTCTTTGTCCAATGGTAGAGCAGCTGAGGTCTCTCGTTTTAAAGAAACAGGCTGCTGAATATGTAAGCCTGACAACTTGTGTAACTTTAAGTAGCAAGCTCTTTCGCTTTTTCCCGATAGATAGATAGATAGATAAATAGATAGATAGATATTCTCATCTTGAAAAAATAAACGTTATTGTCAGCAAGTTGTATGATACATTTAATATGGTTAAAACTGGTCATTAAAAGGAGTAGGCAAAATGTAGAACCAGATAAAGTGAACTGACAGGACTAATTCCGCGGGAAAGAGGCGTTGTCCAGTGTGTGTAACATGAGCTCGTGGGTCCAAGATTCGAAGAGAAAGTGCACGAGCACGTCATTTTCGCGGCAATATCTCGCAACTCTCAATGCAACAGCAGCGCTCTGCAGAAGACAGATACAGTCTTTAAATATTAGTTTGTAAAAAAAAAAATAATAATAAAAATATGGAAACGTACGTTTTTTACTTTTTGTAGCTACATATTCGACCTCCTTTTAGGGGATGGTTTGCAGTGGAGTGAGAGGGGAAAACTGTCAAAGGTAAGTAACGTTAGCCTTTATGAAGCGTTTCTCTCCCTCTAAAAACAAATTATGGGTTTGTACCCATTATGAGCACACAACAGCTCCGGTTATTTATAATATTGGTTATTATGATCTAGTTAGAAAATTAGACTAATACAAATATCAAATATTTTATTAACGTTAGTTAAGCGCATCTCGTGTAATGCTTAACACATCACATTCGGCCTGATTAAATGTTCGTTTCTCAGTAAAAAATGAAGCTATTCACAAATATATTCTTCGCTATTACATTAAACGAGGCGCTTTTCACATTCACGCAGTAGAGAGCGATCTAGAGCAGACTCCTCCTTGACTGACGTAACTGTTACGTCATCAAGGAGGAGGAAGTGTTCGCGGGAATTCGAACTCCGTCTGGCGTTCATTTAGAAAACAAAACCGCGAACTTTAAACAACAAACACAAATGGAATCCAATACGGAGTTCAGCAACACAGGTCAGGATTGTTTTGTTTTAGCAGTTTGTGCATGGCCAATCTATGTCTTGCGCACATACACAAACTTACACAAATGTTTCGCTTTCTAGGAATTGTCCTAATTTAAGTATTTCTCACCACAGCTGTAACAACTGGGTTTTTACGGTGGCTTCTAAGAATAGCCAGGACATTCTTCTGCTGCTGTGGGCAGGATAACTCTGGTGTGTGCCATTATTATTCTTTTAAGAGATTAAAAATAATAAAAGCATTGAAAACATTCTGACCAAAACTAATGTGATTATATAATCCATAGACGTTCAGCTGTCAGTTGAAGAAACCACGCCATCTAGTGTACGGCCATGGCATTATATCAGCACGGTTTAGACAGGTGAGACACGTGATAGTCTTTCATTCAACTTCCTGGATAGGTTTTGATCAACATGAGATGCATGATATGACTGATGGCATCGTGCTAAAGTGTTAAATAGTATAATCTTAATGGTATTCTCATTCTTTAACCACACAGAACACTTGGATCAAGATTGAGAAGCAGCTTTAAGTTAAGCATTCATACGATGGAGGATTGAAATTGAAATCCTTGTTGCCCCAGACACATGCAAATTCCTGAGAGGAGCATGTGTTCAGGCCGGACGGAGTTCACTCTCGCTCAATGTATGAAGAATGCCACCTATATTTGGTTCGGTCCATGCAAAGCAGCATTCTCATAATCTCTATTTAATGGTAATGGGCAGCGATGCCACGTGTTGTCGCTAAGACTTAATTTGACAGAGGATGTTTAGATAGTCACTCATACATTCCTTCTTTATCATAAGCAGTAATATCAGGGATGATATACAGCACACAACTGTAAGTATGAAACACCAAAGTTCAACACTATTTTGAGACCAAAACATTTCTTCTTTCAAAGATAATAGTTTGAAAAGACGTCATAGCATCAAGCGTTCACATTATGCATAGGCTTAATATAAATACTTTATTGGAGTATTTACTTACAAACCATAGTGTCTTACTTTTTTGTGCCACTACATTTCATAATTATCGTTACGCAAGCATTTGAAGACATAAGAATGATGTCTGATACAATTGTTCTTCTAAGACTGTTCTTTTGGAGAGATCCAAGTGCAGCTGTTCTCGACTCTAATTCAAACAAGACTGACAGATTGAGTCTCCCGTAAACGACACACCAAATTAGTCATGTCTGATGTAAAATAAGTTAACATGGGCAGATTTTGTGCTCCTGGGCCTGTAACATGAAGCTGGATTAGCTGGTAAATTTCAGTCTAGTCCTGGGTTTGGGTGTCATGAATGTGGCCTGGCTTTTAGCTGTGTTCATTGGCA
>JAUYWG010000033.1:17640811-17675678 GCA_034779775.1 Enteromius afrohamiltoni
ATTTTTTTTTTTTTTTTTCTTCCTTTATAAAGGTGTTTAACTGGTTTGTAAGCTATACTTTATAAATTTTCTAAGTAATACTTTCAATTCATCAAAGAATGTAAAGGAATTGTGTCATGGTTTCCACATAAATAAAAAAAAGCACATTGATAAATCATATTTCTACCACTGACATAATAATTTGTATCACGTTAAAATAAAGACTATGTTTGTATGTGAAGTAAAAATTAATCCCAACTTTGTTTTAAAATGAGTCGCAAGAGGTCCTAACTGAAAATCACATGATCACAAACAGAACTTACTTCCGTGAAGTGCATCGCATGTTTCTTTCACTAGCGTACTTCTGAAAATGCCCTATGCGAGTGAATCAGTTGCTCACTTTCATTTGGAAGGTCCCTACAAATGGCGTCCTCTTCCCGAAGTGCCCTTGAAGGGAGAAAAAAAGCAATTTGGAATTCGCCCCAAACCTCACAGGAATCAATTCAAATTCAGCATGCATTCAAATAAAAAAATCTCTTATTTTAAATTATAATAGTTTTTCATAACATTAGTGTGTGTACCATTAGTGTGTTTTGAACCAATTGCCATTTGCAGCTTTGGTAAGCATTATTCTACATATCTATTTCTGACGGCAAAGTGATATATAAAACTGATATGATAACAATTTAGAGGATTTCTGAACTCAAATTATTATTTTTTTTACAGTTTCACAAGCACATTAGCATTCCAGCCAAAACTGATCATTTCAAAACAGCCAAAATGATCAAACTAATCGGCCTGAATGATTGGCTTTATCACTTTCAGCACTCCTAGATGCTGCACAATAGTGGTGGATGAGGAGACACAATGTAAAGCGCTTTATAAATGTAATTAATTATTATTATTATTATTATTATTACCTGATTTTACAGAGGCTTTAAACAGTGGTCTGATGGTGGCAGCACTTTCTTCAATATTTAGGGTCTCATTAGAGTCGTTCTTGTGTGTGGTTCCAAAACTTCCTTACTGGCTTGTGTCTCTGTTGTGTTTAATTATACTGTAATGTCAATTGGTTTCATGTGCTGGTTCTTCATCACTGCTAATTAACCTGCACAAACTGCAGTTTATCTTGTGATAATGGCCCAATTACAGTCAACAGTAAATAGTCAGTCAAAGTTGAAGTTAAAGATAAAGTTGCACAAGGCCTGTGATGTCAAACTGGCAGGCCAAGTACGTGACGGGAAAACTCAGAGTGTGTTGCTCATTTCCAGCAGCTGTGTCAGATCTTGAGCATCCACCACGTAAAACTACGTGCGCCTCCAAACACCCAAAAGACCTTGACGACCTCCACGACCTCAACACCACTCGCCTTATCACAGCTGCTTCCCACAGATTGGATTGTATATTTGTAGAAAATGCAGAATAGTACCTTTCTTTTTTTACCCACAGCCATTCATCTACAATTGCTCAAGGACAGAGTGCACAAAACTAGACAAAACAATGTAAAATTACGTCTATATACCCTGAAGCATGATACAAACGATGCTTTGATACAGGTTAAAATGTACCTTCGGTAACACTTTATTTTACAGTTACACCTATTAGTTGCTTATTAGCATGTATAATACTAGAAAATATTAATGCCTTATTCGATATCCCTAATTCTACCCAATACCTAAACTTAACAACTACCATATTAATTGAATTTATTGAGGGAAAGGCACAAGTGTTACCTATTTTAAAACTTCCATATATTAAACAAACAATAAAAAAGATCCACCTCGAGTCAATTTAGGTCATGTTTTATTTTGGTGTGAGGGTGGAGCCAGGACTGATATACAAAACAACTGTATCAACAGAAAACATCTACCTTTTGCTCATCTGTAAGTGTGGGAACATACAAAAGGGCTATGGTTGGTTTGTTTTCAACTTTCCTTCAGAGACAATGTGAGGATATGTGTATTTGATTACAAGACATGATAAGATCCGGTGGAGGGTGAAGGGTTTGGCTGAGAGTGCTGGGATATAGAAAACCCAACTACGGATATCACTTTATGTTGTGGCATGCCTGAGATGATTAAGGATAGCCGTTTCATGACTGCTGACAGGAGAGCTGTCCAGACATGATTTAAGAGCTTAATGCAACATAATAATGTGGCCTACATAAATATGTCAACAGATAATATTCCTGGATTAATATCATTAAGCCGTTTCTCTCAGTATCTGATACTTACTTACTTTCTTCTTACAGATTTTTTTTACTTTTGGCATTATTATTAAAGAAATAGCTTCAAACACCTGCAATATATGCTCAAAAGCAGCCTTCTGCTTCGGTTCAAAAAGAAGTAAATTCAACAAACCCAACCATGTGACCCCGGTATCCCGCAGCAGTACGGTTGCACAGCTCGTATCCAAAACAAGAGTTTTATCAGTCTGCAAACTCATCTTTTCTAAATCACAGTGCATTCTAGATTCCTACTTTGTAAATATAGGACAAGGCGTAATTTAGATAAGAGTATCTCAGGATCTGTAGAAACAGGCAAAGGCCTTTGAAAGGGCTTTCTGAAGTAGTTCAGGAGTATTTGATATTTACAACGTAGTTTCTGAGTGACAAAAGGATGAGGAAGTTCACAGTGAAATTCTCAGTGCTTTGAAGGGAGGCGTTAAGGGTTTTCCATTCAATGAAAGTGAATGGGGGCAGATTCCGTCAAGGTAAAAAAAAAAAAAAACATCATAGTATTCTGTGCTATATACACTAAGTCTTCTCAAGCCATGTTATAGTTAATAAGCAGATCGCATTTATTGACATGTATGTAGTTTATCATAAAAATTTATCTTTGCTGCGGCATATATCCAATGTGACAATTAAACAAGTAAAATAATATAACGTCAGTTAGAATTAATAGTGTATTTTTTAAAGCATGTTAAAAAATAAAAAAAATGAATGATGGCTGATGGTTCAGTATGCTCTTTATATTCGCTCGTGGTACTTTGACGTGTACTTTGATTTGACATCAGTGCCACTTTAAGTCGAACACACCAAACAGCTGGGTTTCCATCCAAAGCTGAAAAAAAATAAGCAAGTCAAAAACATAACAAAATCATCAGTTCCTGATAAACTGTCTTGTAAAAAAGTTATATATTTCAAATATATTTATTTCATAGTAAATCTATTAACATATTTACTCACAGATAACTTGAGACGTACTGATATAAAAATGTTTCATTAAACTTTATTTGGAGTA
Organism: Enteromius afrohamiltoni; assembly: GCA_034779775.1. Classification (NCBI taxonomy): domain Eukaryota; kingdom Metazoa; phylum Chordata; class Actinopteri; order Cypriniformes; family Cyprinidae; genus Enteromius; species Enteromius afrohamiltoni. The sequence continues at coordinate 17,644,036 of JAUYWG010000033.1, forward strand.
TTACTTGTGCACAATGCATATTTCTTATGAATAAACCTAAAATGTGTGATAATGTCGCTTTTAACACATTGTGTAATATTGACTTTTAAATGCAAAATATTTAAAGGGCACCTAAAGTATACTTGCAATAGTTCCACTTTAGCACAATAAAATATACTAAGTGTGTCTTTAATTGGAGTTCAGTACTGTTTCTGCAAAATATAAGTGCATTAAGTACAAAATTAGTTGTTTCAATTTAGGAGACTGTAAGTATACCAGTTTAGTATACTAAAATCACAATTGCATACATATTTCAAATACATTTAAGTATATTTATTTTTCATTAGGGCTGGCACTAAATATTAGTAAGAAAAGTAGGAGATGCCACTGAATGTAATAATTTCAATTTATAGTAAATTGCCTGTGCCTCTCATTGCTCTCGGAGCCCTGCTGGACCAGAACGGTGGTTTTCAGCAAGTACAAGATGTTGCTGGATCAACATCCTTATTGATCCTGGAACAACATTCCAATCATCCAATCAGAATTGAGGGATAATTTTTCGGAAAATATCTATTTCAGGCTTTTGATCAGGGGTTAGGTGCTTCTACACCCTTGTTATTCAGCTATCATATCCCTCTGATTTTAGGATGCATACATTTTGGGTAGTAAGGATTGGGATGTTGATCAAAGATCATATCTTACTTGGAAAAATTACAGCGACCAACCTTGACAATATTTTGAGATGCTGTGCAACAAAATATATGTTGTCTCACTGCCCAAAGACTTTTTTAAAGGGGCATGGAGGAATTGATTCAGCAAATTATTTGCCTTAAAGGGTTACTTCACCCCAAAATTAAAATTTTGTCATTAATCACCCCCATGCTGTTAAAAACCCATAAAAACTTTCTTTGTCTTCGGGAACTCAGTTTTAAGATATTTTAGATGAAAACCGTGATGCTTGAGCCTGTCTAGATCTCCTTCAGATTGTGGTTTTGGAAATAAACAAAGCAAGTACAGGAAGGTATGCGATGTGGAGCGTCTGTTTTTTCAAGTAACAGAATAAGTCCTACTGGTAAGTAAAAGTTTCCTGTATTAAAGAGAGACAAAGCCATATTTCTTTACATATTTTCAATAGAGCTTTTTGTCCCCTATCCGGGCCTCCGTATGTTTCAGAGTCGTTTCAAATATAAAAGACGCAGCAGGGATTGGTCTCCTCGAGACCATTAGAGATCATGTAATGACAGGCTTCACTCTCCAACCCCCAAAACCAACAGAAGAGACGCAAGGCCAAGAGAGAGCAAGAGGCCGAGAACAGGGAGGAGAACAAAAGAGGGGTGGGAAGGATGGAAAGGGTGGAGAGGGTTGGGAAATTGCCCCATTAAAGACAGAGATGAATCTCTGGTGGATCCCGGGGGTCAACTTAATTACTGGCTGCGCAGACTAAAGCTGAGTGGAAACAAACGTAGTGCGTGGTGCGTTGTTCTCACTGTAATTTAGCATTTAGTACGTACAGCCAAAGTAGCGACACCTCTCTCTAACACATCTGCAGTTCACAATGCACACTATATTTATAAATAACTCCATATGTATTATTGAGCATGCACACGAATAAACTATTTTGCAGAAGTGTGAAATTGAGCCACAGACAGAAGAGTGGAAATATATTCATATAACCTCAATGACCAAAGGAAAGAATGTGGTTGTAAAAATTATATTCATAATGCTAATCTATTCCCATAAATCAGACACTTTGATTGCTTTGAACTATGCTAAATATGCACTGTTCCTGAGATTTTTACATTAAAAAATGACATAGAGATTTTCAAATGAAGAAAAACTAAGAATCGCACGAAGGACATTTGTGTGGTGTTTACTTGTGCAAAAGCCCCCATCAGTGTTGCTGCTGCAGGCTGAGGTGTTCACAGTGAATTCGGCATTATAGGAAACACCACTAACATTCACACGAAATCCAAGTAAAGCTGCCTCCTTCCTGTAGAAATCCTCTGGAAGCTTGGGACAGCATCTAACGAGTATGGAGGAAATAGCCTTGCATGCGCATGAGCCTAAACAAGAGGTCAAAACATAATCAGCAACAGATAAAAAAAGAAATACTGAGAAACAACAGGATGCTCTTGATAACAGACTCGATAACGTCTGTGTATGGAGATCCTCACTGTTAGCATTATCAGGTCCGATACTGATAGCATCTGACCCCCTGTTTCCCAAATGCTGATAAGCACATTTCTAAAACCGTCAGGAGTGTTCGCAAAAAAAAAAAAGTAGGTTTTTACATTCAGTTACATAGTTTTGTTCAATTACTGAAACATTGGTTATGCATTTTGGCTATATAACATGGCCAAAGTTACATTGTCATAACTTTCCTAGCATCTAAAATAGTTCGCCCACAGAAAGGGTGCTGAAAGTCACAGCTACTCCACCCTGAAAACCACAGTTTCAAGATGCAAAGGTTTGTGCTTGCTCGAAACAGTCACAAACACAAACGTGAGAACTACGCTCAGTTACAGGTTGCATTTAGTGGAACAAAAACACATTTAGCGTCTAGATAAGGGTCTGTGACATTTACAAACATGGCGTTGAGCTTTTGCAGAAGTTGTTAACCAACAACGCGTTTGCTTCTTTCATTATTCCTCAGACTATTTGGTGTAAAAAAGGTTTTAGTTACAGAATAAACTCTGATTATTTTGCTGTGGCACTGTTGATTATTTTTAGGTCAGTGCTAGTTCTTCAAATCTATGGTCTCTTTCTTCCCAAACAAATAATGCTAATTCAGAATCCACATCATCTATTTATTAATTTAATTAATTAAGTAGCTGCATAAATGTAAAATAATATACAAGTTGGTCAATTTCACATAAAGCATAAGCATAAAGTTTTCTTAATATATGAAGAGGAGAAATGAGCAAATCTAAACTATTGCTGTGTTAAAAAAAATGGTAATGAAATGAAGATGAACTGGTTTATATCACACTGTATGTGTTAGATGATGGACAGTGTGGCTTTTTTTTCAGCTCTTTGACGTGAACTGAAAGTAAGAAGGAGTGACATGCTCACAGAAGCTAACTTTCACATATGTGACAAATTTCACATCTTCTCTGCTGAGTTCACCTGGCCGCTACACCTGTGCATTGTGTTTCCACCTGGAGCTCACGGATGACTGCCAAAGCCATTTGTATACAAATTATAAGTTGGTATACAGTTATTTCCCAGCATGTGAGGCTTTGGTCTAACTGATGGTAGATGCCTGCACATCTCGCTTCATAACGCCCGAGATGAGAGAACAAAAGCCTGATTGTTCCTGATTTATTTATAATGAGGCACCATCTGAAAAATTAGTTTTCCATGGGTGAGTTCTTTTTGGATGGAGACTCTCTCAGTTGGCAAACAATCATATTGCATGCAGTTGGTCTGTCGGCACAGCCAAACTTTCATCTGAGATATTAAAAAAAAAAGTTGGTTAGTGTGTAGGGTAAGAGTTCAGTTTTAGCAACTGACGGATGCAAATGGAAAACAACAAACTTAGTGACCCCTACTTCTCTCTGCTTCCTCAGGAAGTCCTACAGGGCCCCTTTTTTCTTACTTCAAACATTTTGGATTGACATTTAAATCTCCAGACATGCTTGAAAATGACTTATGGGTAATATAAAAAAGCAAACTGAGCTTCAGGATGATCTAGATCAGTGACTCTCCAATGGTTTTACTTCAGGACTGTCCATGTTACAATGTGGCGACCCAATACAGTACACAATTGAGTTTTTTTTGAAGATCACCAGGCATGTGTTAAACAGACAAATTTTCATCAATATAGTGTTATATAGAGTTAGACTGGTCACATGATCTTTGACATCAACCAAAAAAGATATGGAATATTATTGTACACTCTTCTCTGTTTTAAAAGCCTCTTTACTTGAATTTACTATCTGTGCATAAGTATTCAGCTGAATGCATTTGATTTGCATTTAGCATAGATTTTTTCTGCAATCCCATGAGAGCAGACCTGTGACCCACCAGTTGAAAACCACAGATATAGAGAGATTAAGTGATGTGGTTCATATGAAAAATAGGTCATCTATTTAGAGACTCTGAAGAAGTTTGGAGGAAGATTAGAAGGGAAGACCAAAGTCTTGGGCTCATATTTTTGTATAAGGACCCCCGTCATCACTATCCACATATGCATTTAAGCAGAGGCCAGCTGGTCAATTAACTTAACACAGTCCAGATCAGCTTGAAAACCACTAGAAAATACACAAAAATGTTGAAATTATAAACATGGCTTGTGGCCAGAGGAAGTCTAATGCCAAGACAGCATTTGAAGACATTTTGATGAACTGCACTGTATGTTTAAACTACATTTCTGTAGGCATACCGTACAATCTGGCCACTGACGTATTAACTACTAAATTAAATTAATAAGTTCTTTAATGTTTTTTTTTTTTTTTTTTTTTAACAGAAACACAATGATAAAACAAAATGATTAAAGATACTGCAAATACTGAGAAAGCTAAAATACAAAAACATTAATATAGTAATTTAGGAATTTGTGCCCCCTTGACATTTACAAGCATTTACACCTACTAATAAGCACCCACACTTTTGACTCAAAACTGTAAAGTTACTAAGATGCAGTTCAACTTTCCCATGAGACAACAAGCCCCGGTCTGTTCCACAGCATGCTCAACTGGTTCTATTGCTTTGCTTTGTTACAGTGTCAGTGATAAATAGTCTATTGTGGTATGGTATTTCTTGAAAGGAAATGTAACCCTCAGCTAATGGAATTTGTTTATATTCCATCTTAAAGCATGTTTGACATAAAGAGTTTATGTGAGTGACATCAGCATTCCAGTCCCGTCTGCCAGATGAGTATATTTCCTAATTCACCTCTGCATTAATGTAAACACTTCAACAGCTGTCACAGAAAAGCACATCTGCTCCTAATGAACTATGAAATAATATCTTCATATATTCCTTTTGTCTTTATTGGTGTCACTGAAACTGCAAGTAAAGTATAAATCAGGCATTTTAATTTAGCGTGTAATTAAATTTGGTCAGTATTAGTGTGGGGTGGGGGTGTTGGGGTTGTATAGTGGCTGTATGTTAAGCATACGTTAACTTGCTATGGTTTCAAAAAAGAACACAATCTAAAGTTTTCTTCAAAAGATGTACGTACAAGTTATATAACCAACATAAATCACTGGAAGCAGCACAATTATTTTAAATTATCTTAGCTTTTATCTTAAAAATTGCGCATTCTGAGTGCATTTTCTTCGTGGTTCAGACAGCCAAGCTGGATCTCAGGACATGTTTCACTAGGGTGGAGAAATATTCCAGTTTTTAAGCCAAATAAGCCTTGAAAGGGAGTTTAGAATGAGTGCACCTTTCGTGTGTTTTACAAAAATTCCCCACATTATCCTTGCCTCAGAGTGCTGCCAAATAGTAAACCAACCGCATTATTTTTTTTTCTTTGTTAATGAACAGTTCACTCAGACTACATGAGCTTTAATGGTTTCCAGAGGCACACTCTGAGTCAGCCAATAACAACAAAGCCACCAAAGGAAGAGTAATTCTCTTCCTGTTGCTGTAGCGCCATTGTGACCGGATAGAGTCCTGGTCCACAGTCCGTACGGGCCATCACGCGGTTTCTGCGCAGAGTTCATGTGCTCATCTAAAGGGTAAAGACTTGTTTTGCAAAACAGCGAGACACAAGCTGTGTATAAATCCACTACCTCACCAAAGGTGGAGTTGGGTAATGGAGCGATTCTGGAAAAATGTGAAGTAAAGAGCTGTTTCAGGCAGGAATACATGAACACGGACCTCCCAAACTTTTGTTTGGAACACCAAATATTATTCTAGAGAAGTATTATTGCATTATTGTGGGCTTTGACTGCTTAGTGTTGAAAATATTTTGAAGGCTTACCTCCCACATAAGTATACTTTAAGATCGAGAGGCGGGATGCATTCAAAAAAATGTTTCTGTCTGTGTTAATGTAATGTTGTTTAAGAATATCAAGCAACATATCACTCAAGACCGCAAACTGTCTTTCATGAAAGCCAATAACTGTAACTTAACTGAACCCTACAAACTTCTCTGAAATTCTTTGAAGTAATTGAAAGCGAATAATGAAACTCTGGAGTAAGACTTGCTAGTCTCATAAAATCTCTCTTTAATAACCATCCAGAGGCCTCAAAATTGAAGTGAGGACCTGATTTTGTCCATTCTTTCTCAAATATTTAGCATTGCAAGCCTTTACATTGTTAGTTTCTAGTGACGTGACTTCATTAGATAGTAGATATGGCGTTTATAGTTGTTTAGACCGACTCATTTACGCAGTTATCCCAGCACTGTGCTTTCTGCACCAACCACAACTTACCAACCACCCTCTTTCTGCTTCACTCAAGAATCTTTATAACCACTTTGAAGAGGTTTTCATTTTCGAACTGCCATCTTTTTAAAACAAAACAGGATATTCGGGATGAGAACAGTCTAAACATTGAATTTCTCCTCCATCTACGACCCCTCATGTAGTGTGAATTTATATTCACAGGGCTTAAAGCTGCTAATGTTTTCTACGTCACTTTCGAGCTTTGTTTTGATTCATTTCTCGTTTCTCTGAGCAAATAAGCTCTAGATCACATTGTGTATATATACCATTCCTCTCAAGAATGTGTTTATATTTGATCTCTCTACTATGCCAGACCCCCTTAGTTGTCTTCCCGAATTAAACACAACTATTTTTCAGAGATATTTTTGGTTATTGGAGCTGAAACAGTCTTGAGTGCCAAATCATTGGCGTCTGGATCTGATTATGAGGAAATTACTCAAAAAAAAACGACCATGTGTGAACACGTGAACTTTCAGATACTTTCTGTGGGGGTGGATGTCTTTAACATCTTAGAAAAACATTGGACGCTTTTCTTTTTTACATGGTAAGGCACTTTTCTTATTCTAAAAAGCAACATCACAGGCCATAAGAAATTAGAAAAATTAAAAGAGCACCCTGTTGAAAAAAAGCATGAATGCTGGTTTGAGCTGGTCCTTAGCTGATCCTGAGCAGGAACTAGTTGCTTAGGACCAGCACATGACAAGCTAAGGACCATCTTAAAAAAGCTCAAACCAGCTAAGAACCATCTTAAACCAGTTCAGTTAAACCAGTTAAACTAGTATCCATGCTTCTAAACCTACCTAACCAGCATATGCAGTTTTTTGCACAAACATGACAAATACAAATTTAAAATTGAACAAACCACACACGTTTTCTTCAGTTGTCGTCTCGGTAATAGGTGTCAGACTGTGAACTTTGAAAGATTCGCAAATAGACTCTTAGGAACTTTGAATGAGTCAGAAAGGTTTACAAACCAGCTTCGAACTCGCTCGTAAGTTAACCAGTTTGAATCAGACTCAGTCAGTGAAGTGTTCAGGCATGTGTTCCTCAAATGAAAATATGGTCGCAAGTTACTAATCGTTACTAATAGAGTTCAGTGGAACTAACGAGAATAGTAAGCTAACAGTGTTTTTGAAAAAGACTCCTCATAGTGGCTACTGTTCACATCTGACTGCCTGATTGAGCCACAAGTTATTTTTCATATATGCCTGATTGAAAATGAACCCAGAATTGAAATGTGACTGTTTTTTTCCAATGACGACATAAATTAAACATACACATAACAGTATTTTGCCAGTTCACCCAAATGCGAAAAATAGTTCACCCAAATGCGAAGATTAATCAGCTGTGAGACTATAAGAAATGTGCTTGGGTTACACTGGAACAATAACAATAGCAAAATATTACTTTCATTTTCTTTTAAACAGACCAAAATATTCTTAAAAATAAAATGTTATTCGTGACAGCATCAAATTGGAGAGACTATATTAAATTCCATTTCATAAACTTCAAGGGGAGACGTGATTTTTCAGAGGGGTTTATAGACTTCTTAAAGATGGCTTTTTCATGAGTCACAGCCATTCCACTCCTGTAAACCCCCTCTTTGAATGTGGGAAACCGAAATTTCCCTCCATATTTTGTTCATAGGACTGAATCCCAGACTAATGACTAAATACAAAAAGCAGCCTCTGTATATTAGCCCCCAGATGTGTGGAGCTGTGGGGTTGCTGGACTGCACAATGTCATGGACCACTGCATCCGCGTGGTAGATGAGATCAGCCAGTGACAAACATAAGAGAAATAATGGAGGATGGGAAACATTTTGTAAATGGGGGCAGTAATTCTGAATGTACAAGAAAGGAATGACGCATTATCTCTGGTGACCAGGGCTTATCAGAGAATGTGTGGAAAGAGAAAGAATGGGGGAAGGTATTGAAGGAATAGTCACCCAAAAATAAAACTCCTGTCATCGTTCACTCACACTCTATGCAACATTATTAAAGGGAATTGGGGCTGTCCAGTTCTTAACTAACACAAAAAAAACACCACATCTACGTGATTATTGTTCAGCTATTAAAGGGATAGTTCACCCAAAAATGAAAAATTGGTGTTTGTCTGCTTACCCCCAGAGCATCCAAGATGTAGGTGACTTTGTTTCTTATGTAGAACACAAACAAAGATTTTTAACTCAAACCATTGCAGTCTGAAATCATATAATGGAAGTCAGCGGGCACCAAAGGTTCCAAAGCTTTGAGAGAAAAAAAACATACACAGACAAAACCAAATTACTGTAAACCCTACGGCTCATGGCGGTACATTGGGGTATTAAGACACGAACCCATCAGTCTTTGCAAAAAGACTGTATTTATGTCATTTTGTACCTCTTATACAACACGATCTCCAACTCTCCAATCTGAATTACAACATCCAGCACGTAACGCTGGCACATAGGTTTCTATAAATAGATGTTTCCTTAGTGTTTCTATTGATCACATTACGTAAGGAACAAATGTGCTCAAATCATGTTTGATTTGAAATAAAATGGTAAGTGAAAAACTGAAGCCATTCTATAGTTTTACTGACAAACAAAGTCAAAATTAGCTTTTCACTGACCATTTGTATCTCAAATCAGCTTTGAGCACATTTGGTCATGAGAAATATGAGAATGGCGAGTGCTCAAATAGCATATGTATTATATTTTTGTAGTCCATTTCAGAGTTTATCAGTGAATAATGACAATATGAGGGTAAGCTAATCACAGCAGGGTTTTCATTTATGGCTAAATTTTTTATTTCACTTTTGGATCTGAGAGTGTATCTGATCTAAAAGAAGTAATGTACTAAGAAGTTCAGAATCAAAGTCAGTACTGTAAAATGAGCAAGAATACACCAACGATGGGAGCTTTTTTACTGTTTCTCTTCTTGAGCGGGAAGAATTGGTCAAGAAGTTCATGCAGGAAATGAGGAGGTTAGTAGCACTGCATAAAGTCTATAGTATACATGTAAACTATCAGAATAATCAAAATGGTCCCAAATGGTGGTTTCTTCCTGTGTTTATTTGTGCCAGAAATCCCTGCTGACCATAACAACATCCATTGCCACGAAACACTCTTTTCCGCCTCTCTTTATTTTGCATAAACGGAAATTCTGATTTGGCAGCAAAAGCTGCACATTCAGATGCGTCCAACTGTTTTACAGCTTGAGACCTGTCAATACAAGCTGTAAGGAGAATAAAGCGAGGCGATTCAGAATGTACTCCACAAAGCTGCAAACACTAAACACAACAGACTAAATCAATATGTTTCCATGAACAGGGTTCGTTTTTTGTCAGTCAAACAGGCTCCCACCACCAGATGATGGCTGAATGACACGATAGGGGGCCAATTCGAAAAAACAAAGGACCCATCATTCAGAGTTTGTTGTGGCTGTGATAGACTCGCTGTGTTTAACCAGCATTCTGGCCAAAGGCTGTTTACTGAACACAACATGGTTTAGTTAGTTCGGAGACAGACAACAGGGCCTCAAATGGACCCCCAAAAAAACAAAACAACAAGCGATAGAAGAAAAACTAATCCAAGACTTTCTTTTAAATAACAACAAATGTTAATCGCTAATGTTCTTCTGAGACACCATCGGAACTAATTTTAAAACAAATAAAGACAATACAAACTTAGCATTTCTACCATTTGCATTCCATTTGGAACTTTTCAAATTCAATCTAAACATTAAAAAGTTTCAGCCAGATATTTATTGGTTTAAAAACAGCAGTAACGTTTAAGTTATGTTCGCTAAAAAATATTTAGAGCAGGTCTGTCATTATTTTTGGTAGGCTTTTAGACAGTTGGGCAGGGTCAAATCCACCCCCTCATGGGACACAGGAAGTCTCATGACCTCATAGGTCCAGCCTTTCCAGCAAGCCAAGGATAACAAAGAACGAATATAACTTCTATGAACTGTCAATGCTGAACCCTCTCGAACCAAAAAAGCACTTATTGTAAGGAAACCTAAGAAAACACATTTTTATTAAAACTTTGATAAGCACTGTCTACATGCAGATGAAATCACAGTGCTGTTCTTCTGAATTGGTAAGTATTGTCAAATATGTAAAATGCTTCCCAGATATTAATGCTGAAGTTGGAAAGAGATCCGGGATGAGTCAAGGTCTCCGCAGATGGAATATTATATATTTAAGGTCATATAAATGTTTGTTGGTTTGACACAAGTTTAATAATTCCATTGGCAAGCGAAAGTCTTTGTGTGACAACACAATGAATTTAATTACTGACATTTAATGGCATTTTCCCACACCACCATAGCAGCATTCATCTAAGGGAGTGTCTTTCCATCGCTCTCAACCACAAATAACAACAGTAAAATGAATTGAAAGAGAAGGCTGAGCTGTGTAAAGTTTGTGTATTCAGCTAATGCGATTTCGCCAGAGAGAATACGGTTCAAGTTGATTGATTTAGCAAAAAGCTTTGTGATCTTTGACAGTTAATTTGGATCATTTGGGTTAAAACTGTGATTTCAAGCTTTTTAACACTTCACTGATGACTTGAACTCTTAATTGCTAAAATTACAGTCAATTGAATAAGACGGTCGTCACACCAGTAAAGAACTGAATGGCCCATTGAGGTCCATGACAATGCTTGAATGATGAATAAAGACAATAGAAAACACAACAAACAAGATTATATATGTAGTTTAACTGTACTGTAGAAGTTACTATAAAAATAGATTTAGACACAATTTTCACTGATATTGCTAGTAAAACTAGCATTTAATAAGCATACGAAATGCCAACACATTGCAATTAAACATTAAATTGAGTATTTTCTTGTAAAACACAGTCTAATAATCTTTGTTTTATTTTCAGTGTAGCTGAAAATACTAATTATTATTAATTATAATTATTATTGAGATAATAATTATTATTTCTTTTCAATTATTCGATTTAAAGGGAAATTGTGATTTAGTTTTAAAGGGAAAATTAATAAAGTAATTAATCATGTTTATTACTTTTTAATATTGTAAATCAAATGGAGTTACAGTGGGTACAGAAAGTATTCAGACTGCCTTAAATTGTTCACTCTTTGTTATATTGCAGTTCATTTTTTCCCTCATTAATGTACACACAGCACCCCAATATTGACAGAAAACACAGATTTGCTGATTTATTAAAAAAGAAAAACTGAAATATCACATGATTCTAAGTATTCAGACCCTTTGATGTGACACTCATATATTTAACTCAGGTGCTCTCCATTTCTTCTGATCATCCTAGAAATGGTTCTACACCTTCATTTGAGTCCAGCTGTGTTTCTGTTGCACTTTAGGTTCCTAAGAGCACAGTGACCTCCATAATCCCTAAATGGAAGACGTTTGTGATCACCAGAACCCTTCCTAGAGAGCCAAACTGAGCTATCGGAATGAGAAGAGCCTTGGTGAGAGAGTTAAAGAAGAACCCAAAGATCACTGCGGCAGAGCTCCAGAGATGCAGTCAGGAGATGGGAGAAAGCTGTAGAAAGTTAACCATCACTTCAGCCCTCCACCAGTCAGGGCTTTATGGCAGAGTGGCCCGACGGAAGCCTCTCCTCAGTGCAAGACACATGACAACCAGCTGAGAGTTTGCTAAAAATCACCTGAAAGGACTCCAAGATGGTGAGAAATAAGATTCTCTGGTCTGATGAGACCAAGATATAACTTTTTGGCCTTAATTCTAAGCGGTATGTGTAGAGAAAACCAGGCACTGCTCATCACCTGTCCAACAGAGTCCCAACAGTGAAGCATGGTGGTGGCAGCATCATCTGTGAGGGTGTTTTTCAGCTGCAGGGACAGGACAACTGCTTGCAATCGAGTGAAAGATGAAGGTACAGGAATATCCTGGACCTATACTTTCTCCAGAGTGCTCAGGACCTCAGACTTGGCCAAAGGTTTATGTTCCAACAAGACAATGACCCTAAGCACACAGCTAAAATAATGAAGGAGTGGCTTCACAACAACTCTGTAACTGTTCTTTAATGGCCCAGCCAGAGCCCCGACTTAATCCCAATTGAACATCTCTGGAGAGACATAAAAATGGCTGTCCACCAACGTTTCCCATTCAACCTGACAGAACTGGAGAGGATCTGCAAGGAGGAATGGCAGAGGATCCCCAAATCCAGGTGTGAAAATCTTGCATTTCCCAAAAAGACTTATGGCTGTATTCGAGCAAAAGGGTGCCTTTACTAAATACTGAGCAGGGTCTGAATACTTAGGACCATGTTGTATTACAGTTCTTTTTTAATAAATCTGCAAAAATGTCAACAATTCTATGTTTTTCTGTCAATATGGGGGCATTATTTAGGAAATAAAATGAACTTAAATGATTTTAGTAAATGCCTGCAATATAACAAAGAGTTAAAGATTTAAGGGGGTCTGAATACTTTCCGTATCCACTGTATGGATAATGTCATTGGTGGCCTCAATGGGTAATGTCATTGGTAAAATGACCACTGTATGGAAAAAATATCACACATAAATCTGCATCTGGAATTTCACCTACTTCTTTGGAACTTTCACATCTGTATCACAGAAGCACCAGACATACAAGTGTCTGAAACAGGAGCCAATAATCAGGGTGAGCCAGCAGTCTCTGTGGGGAGTATCAGAGTAGAGTGCCTGATTATCAGGCCTTTGTGTGTAAATGTAGGTAACATGCTGAGCCCAAGATATCCAGACACAGCAGGAGCGATGAGGCTGTCTGCTGGCTGGAGCTTCTCATGAGGAGGTGGAGCCCCCTCTGATATTGCCATTAGGGGAGCCTGAGGGCAAGAAACAGAAAAGACTGATAAAGCAACTCTCCGTTCACTTCTAGCGCGCCAACCACCCACTGGAAAGCAAAATGTGCAGAGCACTGAAAACGTGGGCCCTTGTTGCCCTGTGAGCAGGTGAACAAGACTCCCATGTGCGCAACATCTGCCAGTAAAAATGAAAGCATGCAACGCTCAATACTATTTTCTATTCATATCATATATAGAATCCATCTTCTGAATGTTATCAAGATCTCATAGCATAATACCTACACTAAAGTGGCAGCTATTCTGTTCCACGTTCAGACAGGGGACACAGTGTTCCTCTGGAGTGCTTTGTTCGGCACGGCCTAGTATGACCTCATAGGTGTTTCTCAAGGAAATCCCTCTCCCTTCGAGGTACAATGACAGAGTTTCCTGTTTAAGAAAGCGGGATCCGGCTTATTACTTACTCACACTGTCCGCTGCCTTATGTAATTCAAAGCAATTCCAAGACTGCTCATGCTTTTACGCACTTGTGCATCACATACTCAAAATAACTAGGGTTATTTACTTACTTATTTAGTCATACTTGTTTATGCTCCTGTTTACACGTCAGAACGCAGGAAGAGAACACTGTAGAGGACAATAAGGCTGAGAACATCCTGCATTACAAATATGAGTCTCGTGTTTGAGTGTGAGGATGAGGAAAAGTAAAAAATGCAGGACTTCTTAAATTAAAGAATTAATAAATAAGCAGTGTTAACTATAGTATATTATATATAATGTGTGAAGATGCAAGCCTCAAAAAAAAAATCTTTGAACTGTAACAAAAAAAAATACTAAGATCTAAAAGATGCTAAGATCTCAAAAAATTATTTTCAGTAAAGATTTTCATCATTTAGTTAGTTTTCTAAACTTCAAATGTTTGATTAAATGATTTATTTATTTTAATCTGAACAAAAGAAATATAAAAAACGCCATTGACCTACATATATAATGTCAAAGAACCTTTAAGTTAGTAGAGCAATTCGTTACTCATAAGTGCTGCATCAGCAGCCACAGACAGAAGACGAGTAAAAGCGAATGCCAAGACCAGCCCACTTCAGGATGAGACTTGATCCAAGGTTCAGCTCTCAGCTCAGCTGCCGGCCGTCAGTTGCACGCAGGACATGGGGGAGAGATAGTGGAGCAGACGAGGATTTGTCATTTCCAGGCACAGTTCAGTGTGTTCATCGTAAACGGTAAGTTGCGCTTATTTACCCGAAACAGCGAGGTTACATTTAAATGTAGGCTACTCAAGTCAGTTTAAGAGAACTGAGTATGTAGGTGCAGTATGTAAACTAGCGTAGTTTTGCATGGATGCGGACTTTTCGTTCAGTCACAGTTTGGTTCGAGCATTTGTCTTAATTCAGCGCGAGTGCGTAAAAGATGCTCTGCTCGCCACACGCGCGAGTTTTGACCGTGTACCGAAATAATTCTGCAGAAAATGTTCGTGTTGTGTGATCGTCCAACTACGCTGTGAAACTGCTTACAATGGTTACTAAACCGTTAACAAATTTAAAAACGCTTAAGTTACCAACTTAATTAGATAAGTAGGATTTTCCTAAATGCAACTGTATTGGCAAGTACTGCAATAAACGCAAATGTTTTTTAAAAAAAGAAGAGTGAAAAAAGTCTGGCAAACTAGGAAAGAAATGTGTATTTTACAAATATTAGGATTCCTATATATTGTTTTACAGTAACTACAATACTAAAGTGATGTTTTGTATAAGTAGGTTAACATTTTACACTAACAAACAATTTTAATAGTTTAAATAGGCTATATTCTAACATTCTGTAATTTGATATGACATACATTTAATGTCTGTGAAATATACTTTATAATACTGTATTATTTTTATGGTAAAGGTTTAGACATCAGCTGATAGTTTAGTTTTTTTTTTTACAGCACTGTCTATTTTTACAGTGTTGACTAATTTCAAAACTGACATTTAAACATGGTTTATCTTATTACAAAGTAATTATTTGTTTTCCTGAAATTTTAAAGTCATAATAAAATACACCCAGAATAAAATGTCTGTTCTTTTAGATAAATCTGGCAAGTACAGCTGATTTGTTTTTATTTTTTTTTTACAGCAGGCTACTGTATAATTTTCAGTGTAGTGATTAATTCTAATGCTCAAACACAAAGGTTTTTGCATTTTCTACAATTATTCCTTTGAATTCCTAATTAAATGCACTCTGTAAAAATGTACATCTGTTTAGGTAAAAACTTTACTGCATCTACACTGAAATAAAATATTGACTGAATAACATGATACATGACAACATGTAAACATGAAAAACGCTAAATACTCTACTAAATATGCTTTTTATGTTATGCTTCATTTTTGTAGTGTATTTTTATGCTTTGTTTGATGTTAAAATATGTTTACCATAATTATTTAACATTACTTTCTAATGCTTTATTTCAGTTCCCTCTGGTGGCCTTTGAGGATATAGCAAAGCTGTGATTTGAGCAGCAAGAAGGAAAGAAGTGAAAACTTCAACACAAAGAAGCCTACAACACAAGGATTAATTGCTACCGTGTTAAATCCTTTAAGTGCTTTGCTGGAATATGGCGATGAGACGGACTACAGAGATCCTTAGGAAACATCTTTAAGGACAGCAAAAGAAACAGGAAGAATGGAAGCCTCATACGCCGCTAGCGCCGCAATTGCTCCAACTCCATCACCGATCACTGCGTCCCCAGGTTTTCTGCTCAGGATGTTTCGGGAGTATCAAAGCAATGCCGTCATCATGGCCCATTACAACTTCACCGGAAAGTTGAAAGAGAACAAATACCGGGACGGACTGAAACCCGAGGCCATTGTGTTTCTCATCATCTGTCTTCTCATTGTGATTGAAAATGCCATAGTTTTGGTGGCAATATGGAAGAACAAAAAATTTCACATGCCCATGTACTACTTGCTGGGCAGCTTGACACTCTCGGATTTGCTCGCAGGCTTCACCTACATGGTGAACATCGTAACTTCTGGTGCAAACACTCTCAAAATGACTCCAGTGCTGTGGTTTCTTCGAGAAGGCGGCGTGTTTATCACACTTTCTGCGTCTGTCATTAGTCTCCTCGCTATTGCTATAGAGCGGCATGTCACGATGGTCCGGATGAAGCCGTATCAAGGAGCCAAGCGAGGCCGGATGTTCGGTTTGATCGGTGCAAGCTGGCTTCTTTCGGTGCTCCTAGGCATTCTCCCGATCATGGGATGGAATTGCATTGGACATCTGGATGAATGCTCCACTGTTTTGCCTCTTTACGCCAAGAGCTTCATCCTCTTCTGCATTACTGTGTTCACCCTGGTACTGATGTCCATCGTAGTCCTCTACGTGCGTATCTTCCGCATTGTCAAGTCCAACACACAGCGGTTAGGCAGCGGTCCTCAGCGCAAGGGTCTGGCCAGGAAGTCCCAGAAGTATCTGGCTCTGCTGAAGACGGTCACCATCGTTCTCGGGGTCTTCATTGCCTGCTGGTTGCCTCTGTTTGTGCTTCTTCTGCTGGACTTCTTCTGCCCGGCTCAGAGCTGCGAGGTGCTGTTCAAGGCAGACTACTTCCTAGGTATCGCCATGATCAACTCGCTCCTGAACCCTATCATTTACACCCTGACTAGTAAAGACATGCGGAAAGCCATTCTTAGACTGGTATGCAGCTACTGTCTAATATCAAAAGATGGACAGGTGAAGAAGTTTGGCATGCCTTTCCTGGACTGCAGCACAAGTAAGGCTGAGATGCCGTCACAAAGGCTGGAGGGCTTGGAGACAACGGTCTCCTCGGGGAACTTCACACCATCCACTATTAAAGCTATTTACCCGAGGATACTCAAGAGCTGAGGAAGACGATGCATTGGACTGTTCAGCTACTTCAGGTTGAATATTTACAAAACTGTTGAATGGACAAGTACAAGGTGCTTGGAGATGAATTCAGGAGACTTTGGATGAGATGGAACTCTTAAATGAGTAGAAGATGGGTTTCCTCCACATGCATTAAAGCAAACCACGAGGCTACCAGAAAGCGTGGTAGACCAGACGAGTGGAATTTTTTTTTTTTTACTGTGATGAATACCAGTGTTTAAAGTGGATTGTCTGTGGGTCAGACTTGCTTTACAAGAGCTGCATAGCCTTTTTAAAAATAGCAGTTTGAACAGCAAACAAAAAAACAGTTCTACAGCTGACCGTGATGCAGTGTGCAAATGTGCTTTGCAAAGAGCTCTTCAGATGTTATATGAGACTCGTGTGAGCGTTTTCAGAAATAATGAGCTTGAGCAGTTCGTGCAGTTCAGAGATTTTGTGGTGAAAAGACGCACAGAAAATG
Source organism: Enteromius afrohamiltoni (assembly GCA_034779775.1). Taxonomy (NCBI): domain Eukaryota; kingdom Metazoa; phylum Chordata; class Actinopteri; order Cypriniformes; family Cyprinidae; genus Enteromius; species Enteromius afrohamiltoni. The sequence continues at coordinate 17,661,551 of JAUYWG010000033.1, forward strand.
ACGGGTTGATACCTCCACACACAAGCACGTTAGTCCTCTGGCTTTTTAAGAACATATATGCACACAAATAAAAACTTCAAGGCAAGTGACTATTTTTAATTGGTAAGATGTTTCCTTTTATACTGGTATTTTTGGGAAATAGTTTTCATGTTAAAGCTCGTGTTATAAATGTAAGTAAGCTATACTTTTCTATATTTGCTTGTACAGGAAATATAGTTTCGATGACTTGACACCAGCTATATAAATGTTGTATATTTTATAAATATTGAAACAAAGTTCTATGTTGCTGTATGGAATGGCATTCATTTATGTGTAGCAGTCTGCAGTGATAAAAACAGCACTGACATTCAAGCAATATTGCATTTCTGTAAAACTGTGTGTGATGCATTCATGTGTGTTTAAATGTATTTGTTGATCCTAAATTATGAGCCTTAAAAACAAATCTTTTATAAGTGCATTAATTAAAAGTGTTTTCTTGAATGTTTTTGTTTAGTCTCATCTTTCTGGTGATTTATTTTGCACTACGTGGTTTGTTTCCTCATGAAAAATGAAATAAAAAGGTGTACACAAATACATATATATTTTTTGTGGATGATGCAGCGGAAACCCCATCCATTGATTTGCTTTCTGGAAATTTGCATTGAATTAATGACCTATTAACTAATAAACCATTTTACAATTTTGATCTAAATGCTCAAAGTGCGCTTAAGAATTGGAAAACAGTGCTCTCACAGTGAGTCTAGCTGATTTCCAGCTGCCTCAATCACACTCACACCACATGTTAACCAAGCACAAACTAAACTATATTGTGGTTTTGTCTTTTCACACAGAATTTTCTCACTGTTCTGTCTTTGCAAAAAACCCCAACAGAAAAAAAAGGTCATAAGCTCGTGCCAGTCCGGATGTTTATCGAAGCAGAAAAGGCATGTGCCTGCACCTCATGGGCATGATGTGACTCATTTTTGTAGTTAAACAAGCAAAGGTTAAATTGGTCACGCAAACAGAGCAAGGTGACTAGGCTTTTGAAAGAATACCCGTCCTTATGCACTTCCCAACGTATTGAAGTTAGAAATAGTGAAAGTAGTCTAGTGAAAGCACTGAAAGAAAAGATGAGGAAAAAATATCCAAATGACTTGGGCAAAGCTCTGGGAAATGATATAAAAAATCTGATTTCTGAGTGAAAATTAAACCATATCTGAATACATGTTATATCGTACATCATGGTACTTTACATTTAAAAACATCAATTAAACACACTGAAATGTAACTGAAGAAATAAGCACAGCAAAACTGAAACAAAAAGCAGTACGAACAAACAAAATGCCACATCACAAAGAAACTCACTTTCATGCAAATGCAAGCTACAAACCATCTATCTCTAGATTTTGATGCTGCAAGTCCTTTTCTTTTATTTTCTTTGTTGTATTTGTCAGAAACCTTGAAAGATCTCACCATAAATTATTATTCAGTAAGTATTAAAAGAACACTAAACTTCTTTATCACTAGTGTTTCATCACAATGTTTGCAAAAACCGATTTTAAATTGCATAGGAAATTCCCTGCTCTGTGGAAATAGCAGGTGAGCCTTTTAACAGAGAAAAAAACTATACCAGAACTAAGCAAATGCTTTTCCAGTGATGCAAAAAGTGCATACTTAGGTGGTGGGGAATTTTGTAACCGTATAGTGACATCTTGTGGTGTGTGAGTCAAGGGGGCAACTGAGGCAAGTTTATTAACAGAATAATTACAAAGACACATACATACACACATAAAAACCAACAGTAATTTAGCGAGCATTGTTCATGTGCGCCTGGTCTACCATTCAGTATTAACCAGGCTCCACAGGTCATGGCTGATCTCACAGGCGGAGCGGGTGGATGTGTCTATGTTAATAGGAGTCGCCACATCTGCACCGTAGTGAACTGCCAAGAGACAAAAGGATTTCACACGGTCCAGAACAAGAAACTGTCACATTCATCATCATCATATACAGTAATGTGTCAGGATTACCTCCTCTCAGTATGTGCGGTTCTGTGTCCACCTCCAGCTTTATCTTGGTTACTTTAAAGTAGAGCTGTGCGATGTATCTAAATCAAGTCAGCAGCAAAACAAGACGTCTTAGTGAATATGATCATTTCAAAGCAGTCTGATTAAACAGATTTAAAGGCATCAACATATTACTTATAGGGTAACCGGACAATGACTTTCCATCACTGTTTTTCTTCTTTTTTAGCATTATAAAGATTTGACTAAACAAGCAATTTATAGCTCTATGAAATATTGCAGAGCATAACTAACATAAAGTATACTCTGTATAAAAATGTCCATGACTTTTTTTGAACAAATTAAACATTTTCTGATATGCTCAGGCTTTCCATGTCCAATGTAAAATATTTGGAAGAAATAAGTGCTTTTGTTAACCAAGGATGTATATATTGATTATTAATATTCTATTCTTGAATTCTGAGGGGAAAAAAACGAATATCAAGCAGTTTGTTCAACACTGGTAATAATCAGAAAAGTTTCTTAAGCATCAAGCCAGCATATTATAATGATTTCTGAAGGATCATGAAGGATCATGTCACACTGAAGACTGGAGTAATGATGCTGAAAATTCAGCTTTGCTTCCCAGGAGTAAATATTAAACATATATATATATATATACATATTTCACAGTATTACTGTTTTTACTGTGCTCTGATCAAATAAATGCAGCCTTTATGAGCACAACTTCATTAAAAAACCCTTTTGATGGGTACAGTATATGATCTAACCTTTTTCGTTACATTAGAAGTTGTGTAACCTAATCTAAATAATCTATAATACTTAAATAATAATAATAAGGTATATGTAACACAAATGGTCCTCTTGGGAAAAATGACATCCCATAAACTTGACTTGATGTGACATGATGTGACTCATTTTTGTAGCAAGCAAACTGAAGTGAGCAAAGGTTAAATCGGTCACGCAATTAGAGCAAGATGAATACTCATCCTTATGCACTGACAGAAATTAAACTTCCCAAAAGTATTGAAATTAAAAGAAAAGACGAGGAAAAAAGTAGTGATTTAAGCAAAGTTCTGCTCAAATGATCGAAAATGAAACCATATCTGAATATGTGTTATATCGCAAATCCTCGCACGTCGTATTAAAAACATCTCTTTAAAATATTTAAATAAACCTCAGGTATATAAATAAATAATATGAATATATCAAATGCGTGATTGATTAATTACCTAACTAAATCTTTAAAATAAACATACGTCACTAACATATCTCTGTAGTTTCGGTTCAAGAGTTTACATTTTTGTCGTGTCAATAAATCCCAGAAATTAGGATTTTGTTGACCAACAAAAAAAGAATACAATGCAATAAAAGCGCGATAAAAGTACCTTGAAAGGATTGAGCGCCCCAAGACTGAAACAAAAAAGCAGTGTGAACAAAACAAAACACCTATTCACACTGAAAGAGAAACTCACTTTTATGTTAATGCGAGTTACAGATCCTCCATCCCTACATTTTTAAACACAGGGCATGATCATTTGATAGATTTCTTTTTCTTAATAACACTTTTCAGAATCTTAATAAATCTCTCTGTAAATTACTATTATTAAAAAGCATCAAAAGAACACTTAATCTCATTACAACCTTTACAAAAACAGATTTGACATTTTATAAAAATAACATCCACCAAACCTAGAGCTAGATTTTTTCACTGCATATGATTTTTAATAACATCCGATTTCCAATATTTCACGAAGGAAAAAATATTTAAGCAGATTACTTAAATATTGCGCATGCATTAAAAGCTGGGGTGTGTATACATTTTGAATTAGACGAACAGGGAAAATTGTTGTTATTTTGTGTCTTCTGGGAAAAATATCAACATCTTCAAAACGGCAGCACTAAACGAAAAAATACATCTTAAACAAAATTAGAAAAATGTACACATCATCCTGTTGCTTTTAATGCATTGTTTCCTTCTTGAGCATCGGTACATTTTCACCTTTTGCAATATTTCTGTATAAGCCCCTAAATTTTTCTCGGTGTAAAAAGATGGGCCGTAGTCATTTTTGAAAAGGGTTGAAGTATGCGGATGATAACCTGAGAATTCGCTGGTTGTTTAAAGGATTAGTTCACTTGCCCCCCATGTCATCCAAGATGTCTTTCTTTCTACATTTGCAAAGAAATTAAGTTTTATGAGGAAAACGTTCCAGGATTTTTTTTTTCATAAAGTGGACTCCAACAGGACCCAATGGACTGAAGGTCCAAATTGCAGTTTCTGCATGATCACAGCTGAGGAATAAGTGTCTTATCTAGTGAAACAACCCGTCATTTTCTTAAAACAAAAACCCATATACTATTTTTAATCACAAATGCTCATCTTGCACTAGTCAACTACTCATTTAATTGCTCAGAATAAACAAAGGACTCACAGACAATCACAAAACATGAAAAGTCGTGGAGTCATGGGTCATATATTTGTCTTGTGGAGTACGAGACAGTACAAAAAAAAACAAAACATGTGACCGATCCTCTTATTTTGCAAAAAAACGGATAAAATTGTGGAACTCATGAGCAGAAAATCACCAATTTCTGTTGCATTATTTGCCCTTTACAGTTCAAAATATGTTTAAATGAAATAAAAAGTGTAGCAAAATTCAAAGTATTTACTTTGGTAATTACATTTATTTAACGCAACTAATTTGATTGCTACCTATTAGAAATGTAATGACATACAGTTGTATTTCATTACTCCACAACCCCGTACATGACAAAGGACCGAATAAAGTAGGCATCACATACGCTCAGTGCTTGCTTACATGGCTGAAGGAATGACTTCGGTTGTGTCCTCATCCACTTCCTGCTGCAGAGTTTGAATTTCCTGCTCAGTGTCTCGGAGTCTTTCCAGCTCTTTCAGTAAGAATCTGACCCATGTGTTAAGGAAACTAAAGGGAGCGACCAAACTAAAGAGTAACAAAGAACATCACCAAAAAAAAATTAAACAGCATTCATGATTAGGTCCCAATGGAACATCACACTAGAAGGATACTCCTGCTCTGAGTCCAGGATTTGGCTTTTGGAGAGGCTCCGCTGCACTTCCTGCTCCATTCTCTCCATCTCCTGAGCCATTTGGCTCTTCTGCTGCTCTAAATCTAGAAGTTTCTGGCTGACCACTTCCTCTGCATGTACAAGATCTTTAAAAGAAGGAAAACAATTGCATTTGGTATCATTTATTAGTGTACTTTGTTCAGTTAATATGAATTAGTAAGTACTAACCATTTAAGAGCTCGGTTGTGGTCTTCTTGGTCTTGATGTGGTGGTCAAAGAAGTCCTGCAGCTTCTCTCTTGCTCCCTGAAGAGCGCTCTCTGCCTTGCTGCTCTTGATGAACTCAATCAACGCTTCTCCTGACTTCTCGAGGTCATCGTCGTGCATCCCATCGTTCTGCGACATATCTGCATCAATAATGCTTCTGCAGAAAAATGCAGCACATGCAGAGGTGAAGCTATATGCCACAACACAAGCAATATATCACACTAGTTGACGGTTATATATATATTATTTGTAAACAAGTTAAAGCAGTGAAATATAAATATTATAAACATTCTCACTGTCAACAAATTACCATTTTTTATTTTCAGAAGTGCCTTAAAAAGAATTCCCCGCAGAAATAATTATATTAATAAAATATCTCATTCATCTTCAGCTGTAGTACAACGCCATACACCGCATTCAATGCAAAACATTACCGCTACATGTCGGATAGTATTCTTACACTAAACGCATATTTACGTTTATTTTAACACATTCAACAAAACCTCTTTTAAAGCAAAAGTAACTGCGAATTATAATTCTGTAGCTGCTAAGGTTATCTGTTAAAGTCTAAAAGCAAACATGAACAGTATCAACGTTATGCCAAAACAAGCCTGCCTATAAAAACAACCACACTGTAACGTGGTAAATAACAATATTTACTGATTACTGTGTTACTTACAACACTTATTTAAATGACACGTGTTAATGAAACATACAAGCGAGGGATATAACGCAATATATTTCAGAGTAAGCAGGCTCACCGAGTGCATGCGCTGTTTATCCGGATTTCAAACTGGCGGCTGTTTGGCGCGCTTTCCAGATAGGCGCCTGAATAAAAAACAGCTTCGGTACTTTAAGCGCTTGTTTTCACCCCACCATGATCAATGTTTTAATACATTACACCACACATTAAATCTATAAATTGTTCTTCTAACATATTCAAGGTTATTTTAAATGTACACTAGAGTTACTGTCAGGCAACTATTCGAGATACCTAAACCGCGCTAGTCAAGTCACAAACCCACTCATCGTGCAAGCATAGCCTGCGACACCTTTAGGCGCATCGCTAAAAAAATGCGTTTATTCTCATGTTTTATTTAAATGTATTATTGAAAAAATCTGTTGCTGAAATACTGTAGTAATTTAAAGTAAATACTACAGGATTTTTGATATAATAAATAATGAAGTACTTTTAATTTGTTAATTAATTAGAATTCATTTGTGGTAATTCTACAGTTGCTGTGGTAATATGACACATAAAGTAATATAAAATTACTTAATCCAATACTGTACTACGTTTTCTACAACTATAAGGTATATCACACTACAATGCAATACAGTAAAAACAAAACTACAGTTTATCAGTTCAATATAGTTAATACTAAAGTATGCTGTGGCATTCATTAACAAAGTTACATAAGGATAGACTTTACTAAAGTGTGCTTCAAAAACAAGTTACTACGGCATTTCTATGTGGGTTAAAAAGCACATCTCGATAAATTAACAATAGTTGTTTGAGTTTCAATAATTCTATTCTTGCAGTTGAAAAAAAAATTCAGTCAATCTTGGGTTCAGTCAATCTAAACTCAGTAAGTAAATATGACAAACATAATATAAAGTTTTCCATTTCCTAGAGCAGAGTGGTCAACACACAATTATGAAAAGGAATGTGAAAGAAAGGTCTTTATTTCTATTATAACGTCTCTTTTTATTTTTTTTTAAGAACACAGATAAAACTAATATTCATGAAACGATAAACCAGAAATTTTCAAGATTCAAGCCACGCAGTGGAAAATTAGAAAGCTGTTATTTCATGGTTTCTGGACCCTCGTGAAAAAAAATGTTCAATATGCCATATGCAAGCATCACTGTTTGCTCTTTTTCTGCTGCTTTTCCTTTTTCTCCCGCTCTTTCCTCTTCTGTCTGTAGAGCTCTCTGAAGTGGAGTCTCTTTGGATTCAGCCCGTAGGCCTGGATTCTCTGTCTGCTGAACTCTGTTCCAGCCATCTTCACCGTCAAGGACCTGGAAAGCAGGCGTCCACCTCGGCGCTTCATTTTCTTTTTAAGCCATTGAGGTTTTTCAGTCCTCTCCTTGGCCAGCTCCTCTTTCGGATTTACAGCAGTCTCCTTCTGCTTAAACTTTTTCTTAGGAACCAGGAACTCCTCTTCATCCTCCTTTTCATCCTTTACAACTTCTTTGAGCTCCTGGGGGTCCGTTTGGCCTAAGCCGTCAACTACAGCACTTTCAGATGCATCTTCAGTCAAATGGCTCTTCTCTATTTTGACCTCAGACCTATTTAGACGGTCCCTTCTCTTCTTACCCACCTTCCCCTTGGGCTCCTCCTCACCTTCGTTCCTGTGTAAAGAAGCACAAACACACTAAAGTACAAGTACTAGTTTATAGCGTAAGTGTGATGAACACGAAGCTGAAAGGAACACTCACTCATTATACAAAGACACAAACACTTGCTCTTTCTTCTTCTTTATTCGTGCCTTGATCTGGAAGTTCTTCACATCACACAACTCTTCCTTCTCTGACCTAAACGAGGAACAATAAAGCAAGCCTCATAAAGAAAAAAAAAAATAAATTCTAGTGCAGTGGAAGAAATGCATTTATTCTGCTCAAACTATTTTCCCTGATAATAACATTTAACATTATTAGTATATATTCCAACATATCTGTACCTGTACATGCAGGTCTTCCTCAACGAGCACCAGCGGTTCAACTCACTTTCATCTGCTTTAAGGATCTATGAAAAGAAGTGCAGATGAGAATAACATGGAAATATTAGTATAGATAACATTGAAATAATATGTATATTTTTTTTAAATAAAATAAATAAATAAAATCAATCAATCACACAAAATAATGTATGATAGATTACTTATTGAATCATTCAAAACTCTTAGGATGCACTACTTGCAGTTTTTTGTTTTTGACAGTAGTCACTTATGCTTACATTTGATTTATTTGATCAAATATAAATATATTATCAAACAGTGTTTATTTGAATTATAAATCGTTTGACTATATTAAAAAAAAACACTGGCAGATATGGTCCCTCCTTATACACTTGGCATCCCTATGATATCCATATACAACATCACCAACAGTGAACATGAAGCTCAGACATACTAAACACAGCTCTCAAATCCTCCATAATCTAAAAGTGACACAAATGCTTATAATGTGCACTGGTGGTATCCACTGCAGCTCTGCTCAGAGAGAAGATTACTGTCCTCAGACCCTGGTCAGAGTTACTCCCGGAGGAACAACAATACCAGGTCAGACACAATCACTCATCAGCACAGATCTCAGAGTCAATCATCATGCAGACACATTACAGTGGCTCGTAGCCCCTCACCTCATCAGTGGTCAGACCGAAGTCATTCGCTACAACCTGTCTATAGCGAAATCTGCATGGTAAGTCATCAATGATGTCCTCATAATCCAGTTTATAGTACTCATCCAGATACTGCTCAAAGGATTTCTCATCTGGAAACATGTTGAAAATTAGATTTTAGGATTATACATACATTATACAGGAGGGTCAATGTGGGCGGGCTTTTCTTTTTGACTGACCAATGACAGATAGAGGGTGTGTCCTGTTGGAAAATAACTTTAATATTCATCCAGTACTCACTTGGATCGAAGACCGGCTTGTTTCTGGTGATGATCTCTGCAAAGTGGGATTTCTTTTTCTTCTTTCCCATTAGAGGAGCGTCCTCTTTGGTCTTCTTTTTCTTCTCCTGTTTATCTTTCTTTCTCTTCTTTTTAGAAACAGGCTGTTGACTTGGGTCATAGTCAGCATCCATCTACCAAGAGATTTGCATGATTAAGAGCAGACACCATTTACAGTGAACCCATTTACAGTGGGCACATTAAGAATGAGAAACGCTCTTACTATAAAGTTAGGATCTTCACAGTTGGGCTCATAGTTTTCCTCCGCAGCATATTCTTCCTCATCTCCATACTCGTACTCATTTTCCTCCTTACCGACCCATGTGTCCCAGTTCCAGTTTTCTAACAAAGAAAGCTTTTTAAATGTTTTGAAAAACTCACATAAGCAGCCTTTCCACTGCACACAAACTTTTGGACACGACTGTCGGAATTCACCCTCTAGTGGCAGCCGCACTGAATTTTTACTATGGTTATAGGACATGGGAGAAAAGCTTAATTATTTAATTCACCATGGTGCAATAACAGAAAAGCACAGACCACCAATACGCACACAGACCTGATTGGACATCACTAAAAAGCGTCACATCCAGTCAGGTGACCGCATACGGTCTAGCCGCAGAAGTTCAAATATTTTAACGCATCCGCAGCTGGAATCAGATCAGAAATTTCCAGAACGCCTTGCAACACTCGCAATACTCTCCATTGGAAATGAATGACTTTCGGTCTTGTTGTTCGTTGTGTGCAGGGAAAAGGCCGCTTTAGTCTGCATTTACAGTTGTTTTACAGTAAAAACAGTAACATTGTGTTTCTGTGACGCAAAAGCTGAATAAAAGCAATGAAAAGAAAATGTAAAGTGCTACCTTCTAAATCGTCTTCATCGTCAAACTGTGGTTTCTCGTCCTCTCCCTCTCCATAGTATTCATTCCCAAAGAACTTCTGTATATGAACGAAGAAAGGTGCATATTAAATACATGTGCATCAAACTATTATTTCATCATAAGCTGATGTGACCCACATGCATGAGTTGGTCATGTTGCTGGGGGTCAAAATCTCCATCCAGGTCGACGTCATTAAATGCCAGCTTCTCATTTCCTGTCAGCTCCTGCAGTTTCTTCAGTTTATCCATGATCTCTGCTCGCTTCAGGTTCTTCAGTTCCTTCAGCTGCTGCTGCTTCTGTTCCTTCTCCTATGGGACATGTAAGGGATAGGGATTGTAAGGAACTAAATTCTGGTTCTCAATCCTCTACACAAGGGATGTAACGATTCGCTCAACTCAACTCACGAATCGGTTTATGATTCTGATTTCACAATTCAAATTTCTCACAATTCACAACGACAATTTTTTCACCGACGGTAACGAACGAAAACTAATCTGAAATGACAAAAAAAATCTATTGACATTTTCGTCAACGAATAAAAACGAGACGAAAATGTTATGAAGGGACGATTGGAAAGAGGTAATTTGAGAACGAATGTGCAGCGTGGTTCGGAGGTTAGATGTGTACATGAACTGTATTCATACGCTATACACTTGCTGCATGTCTCATAAAACCTTAAAAAATTTCAATATGTGGGATTAAGAGAAGAGCAGGCATATGGATAAGTTTAGAGATGGAAGACAAGACTTAATTCAGTCCGGTTTCTGAGCGCAGACACTGAAGCACATCTCACACAGTACGAGTAAGTTAATAAAAAAATGTCTGCTTGAAAGAATGAATAATAATGTAAACAATAAAGAATGCATAATTAGCCTATATAACCACTGGTATGTCACGAAACGAAAAGTGTGTTTTTGTCCTTTATGAGAAGTGGTTATATTTTAACGTAATGGTATGTTGTGTGTCACCACAGTTAAATCAGTGTCTATTATGATAAAATCTTAATGTCAAACATTACTGTAGATTAAGTCGACTAAAACTAAAAACGATTCAAATGACTAAAATATGACTAAAACTAAATGTGATTTCAGTCAAAAGACTAAATTAAAATCTGCTGTCAAAATGAACACTGCTATTAATCAAAGAATCCTGAAAAGTGGTATGCGTAGTTTACCTTTATCTTCCTCTCTTTCACCTCCTCCCTCTTCCTCTTTCTGCTGTCATCTTTGCTTCGAACAGACGTGGCGATGTTGCGAGGATATGTTTTGATCTGTGGAGGAACAGCGGTTTGATGGGCAATTATTAAAAAAACAAAACAAAACAAAAAGGAGCCACGCTCTTCAATTAGACACTCAGTTCCCCATATAACAAAAAAATGAATGAGAAATCATGCCGATTTGATCCTTTTACCTTTACAGCATCAGGCTCCTCAAAGCGGAAGTTGTAATGCCTCTCAAAGTCTTCCTGTTTATGCAGAAATGATTCTCCTTCTTCCTCCGAGTCATCCACATCATCCTGCATCAGCTCAGTATAGGTGGGGATCCTAAAAGCATTCACACATACAGAGATACAATATTTGGTAAGGTTTTATTTGTTTTAAATAAACCACTACTTGTATTCAAGCGTTAAACTTTGGCTTTTCACCTGTCTTCTTCATCCCCCTCCAGGTAGCCCTTGTTGAGCATGTAATCTCGCAGGAAAGACTCTCTCTCATCCAGCTCGGGGTTGTTCCAGTAGTCGCGCAGGTATTTCTGGATCAGAAAAGAGCAAGGGTGAGTAAGGCCTTTCGTTATCCATCTTATAACCAAAGCAAAGCACTGACCATGTCCTTAACATCCTCCTCCCCCTCCAGCTCTGCCTGACCCTTCAGCCATTCCACATAGTCAGCTTCCTCTTTGTCCTTCGGAAAGCAAGACCAGACGAACACAAACAAAAGGTTTATGATCGCATACCAATCTACACAACGAGCCCATCTTTAACGTCATCTTCAAAGAAGAGAATAGCAAGCACCTTCTCCTCTTGCGTTTTGTTTCTTCGTGTCAGGAGCTCTCCTCCTCCGTCACTATCCTCATCATCACTGTCTCGCACAAACTTTCGAAAACTGCCAAGTCAAAATATAGAACACTGTTATGCAGAACACTGTGTAAGACTTGTCCATAAAGGAGTAGTTCGCCCAGTATTAAACAATTTACTGACTCTCATTAAGTTTCAATCCATGTCTTTCTTCCCTCATTTAAATGTGCTAAAGAACAGTCATCATACAGATTTGGAACGACATTATGGAGAGTAAACAATGAATTTTTTATTGTGACTGAACTATTCATTTAAAAATCAACACAGGTATACGCTGCAAAAAATGTCTCGTTTCCAGCTAAAATATCTAAACATTCTCCAATCAAGAAGGATTTTCTAGACAAGAAACAATTACGGTTATCTTTTCAGAAAAAACAAGCTAAATGATTGGTTTTTACTTGGAACAAGCTAAATAATCTGCCAATGGGGTAAGCAAAATATTCTTGTTTTCTGTCATTGGCAGATTATTTTGCTTGTTTTAAGTACAAACGCACTTAATTTTAGCTAGGTTTTTTTTTTTCTAAAAACAAGACATTCATTTTTTCTTGTCTAGAAAATCCTTCTTGATTTGAGGATTTTTAGATATTTTGGCTAGAAATAAGAGAATAAAATCTAGTCTAAGCATTTTTGGCAGAATGTACATAGACAGCCAAGTTCTTGTATAGTTATGTATACTTTAAGTAATAATGGTGCAAACACAGTCTCCTACCTTTCCTGTAGTTCCTTCTGTTCCTGGATGTAGGTGGGAGATGCAGCTCTCTGTAATAAACATATTACACCCATATTATATTTTACCCAAACATATTATCTAATTAGTCATGTTTCAGAGTCAGTTTGCTGAGTGGAGAAACATCTTCAATGACAACCACGTTTGTTTGTGTTCTGTTTGATTTGTATTATTTGGTCATTTTAATAAAAGTAGTGCTGTCAAATAAAATAAAAGCATTTGTTTACGTGTGTGTGTATTTATTATGTATATATAAATACAAACGCATGCATAATAAATATACACAGTACACATGGAAATGGGTCAGGGGTGAAAAAGGTGAGAAGGGTGCTCGAGGGGTGATGTAGCCTCTGATGGGCCGGGAGGTGGGAGGACTCCCACAGAATAAATATTATGGTCTGATTAGTGGACATGCTGTAACTTTTGTTTATTCTTGGATGAAAGATCTAACTTACTTTGATTATTCTGTACTTTGTGTTTAACTTGGACAAACCCACTAAATATAATGTTCAAAAAAATGTATTTTCGAAGCGATTAATCGCTTGACAGCACTAAACTTAATATCAAGTTATTTTTAATAAAAAGTGCATACACTAATAGCACGCTATAAATTTAAGCAAGTTATAAAAAATGAACATCTTCACCTTCTGCATCTTTCTGGAGACTTCTTCATCAGCACTGCCATCCTCATCGTCATCATCGTCATATTTTCTAAAAAGAAACAATTCGTATTCATTATGCTTCCACTACTTCAGTTTTGGAACAACTATTGTCTCAATCATTGTGGCCGATGATTCCTTACCCTCCTCTCTCCAGCATGACTTTCCTCTCATAGTCCTTCAGGAACATGGGTTTCTCTGACTTTTTTGAAGTGGACGGTTGATCATCGCTGCCTGATCCAGAAGCTGTTTATTCACAGAGAAAATTCAACCGGTAGAGTCATGTCTGTATTTGGAACAGAAAGCACATCAGGGAGCGATCATTCGTACCCTCTTCTGTGTAGAATTTGGCATCTTTCTGATAGATCTTTGGATCTTTCTTCTTCAGCAGTGACAGAGTTCTGTAAAAATCTCTGTCCAGCTTCGGGTCCAGCTCCTGTAAATGCATTTATCAAATTATTTAACTTGAGCGAAGTTGGCAAAAGGTTTTCAAACAAGAAAGTGAGAGAATATTTTACCACTTCACTCTCATCAGAGTCGGAGGAGTCGGAGGAATTCGCCTCATCTTGGTCTCCGTAGCGATCCTTGACTGGAACATAAACACTCAGATTTAGCACAGGACACGCAAAAATTAAATGAACACAAATTGAGATATGTAGCAGAATGTCAAATTGGCCTGATATGCTTTGTTTCACATGAAAGTACAACCTACATTGTTCACTGTTATTTTATTATTTTACACACACACACTATATATATATATATATATATATATATATATATATATATTAGTT
>JAUYWG010000033.1:17675778-17727640 GCA_034779775.1 Enteromius afrohamiltoni
GTTTCCCAGACAGGTATTAGATTAAACCAGGACTGGGTCTTTGTTAATTTAGGACATTTAAGTAGTTTTTAGAAACATGTCTTACCAAAAAGCATCACCTGGGAGCATTTTAAGACCAAACAAGGGCAGTAATATATTTTAAAGTATGTCCGTTTTCCAGTTTAGACCGCTCTTAACATTTATTGTAATCTAGGACTAGTCTTAAACCCTGTTCGGGAAACTGCCCCTTAATGTTTACAAACAGTCTCGACTACACACACAAAAAGAAACCGTAGCACGTTTGAGGTTTAAGATCGATATAGGGATCATTTAACATATTCAACACATAAACTGTGGATATTAGCGTATAATAAATGCGGAGTATTAACATCGGAGGCTGTAGAAAACAGAGCGTGGTTGTTTCTACTGTAAGTGTCTTGACTTACGTCTCTGTAGTTCTTCTTTTTGCCGATATCTCCCGTATTTTTCTGCAAACTTCGTATTAATCTTGAAGGTCGACATGATGTACAGAATGTGCGAGCTGGAATCAGATTAATATCTTAATAAATCAAACTCGCACGGTAGACATGCTGCTTTGCTGCGCTGCATGGGCACGTGACCTATGACCCTTCTACGTCATACGTCTCGTGGTTCAAATATCTCCTCCTATCGCTGATCCCTTTTCATCTAACCTTTTTCCTCGCAGAATTTAAAACAGTCTATTTTGTCTTAGATTTAGACGGGTTATTTTAGATTCTGAGATTTAAAAAAAAGAAAGAAAGAAAGAAAGAGCGTATTTGTTCGCCCACGTGACTTAGCTCAGTCAGACCACTAGAGGGCAGAATACCATGAAAAATGATAATAAAAATGTAATAATAAAAAAACCTATTTTTAATTATTGATACAAATATTTCACATGCATTACTTAATATACAAGGTAATATCAATATATAATTAAAATAATTATTATATCAAAATCATCAATGATATTATAATATGAATTTATAAGTAATCAAATATATAATGTTAATTAATTCTATACATATGCTATAATATTATTAATAATAATACACAAATCTCTCGGCAGCCCCTGCTCTGGCCCCTGTGTCTGACTCAATGACGCACTAACTGGGGCTACAGAGAAAGGTAAACAATTCCCTTTTTTACATATAGGCATGGCAGGAGGCCAAGGTATATAAAAAAATAAAAGTAGTTCAGAGTTCAGCTTTTACCTATTATCCACTGCTTTGATGTTCACTTTCACAGTTCAGTGTTGGTTAGTCACTGACCTCCTTTCTTTGAATGAGCCGTTAAGGCTAAAAAGTTGTAAACATAGAAGTAGAACACCAAACAAAGCAGAGCAGAGTTAATAAAAAGTAGTGTTCTGCTCCTTGCATGATTATAGATCAACATTGATATTTAATGGTATGTATGTATATATCAACAGTCACTGTGTCCACTGAATTTTTTCTTGCCAATGCAAAGTCACAAAACAAACATCCCACACAAACACTGTGCAGTGACAGAGTGTCCATGTATCTAAAGCTTATCATTAGTGTTGTCAGATCATGGGATTTCTGGGAGATTACGAGAGAGAGTGAGAGAGAGAGAAACAATTACAGGGTGTTCTGGACACACCGTGATGTACAACCTTTTTAAGCGATCAAAAAGACGAATAAGACCTAAAAGATCCTAAAACAGCTGAATTTGATGGCTATAGATGATGAAGGGCAAAAGCAGGGATATACAGTACACTAAAGTAAAAACATAAAGCAAGAAAAGTTAAGGTCAGTAAAAATGTTGAAATGAATGGTTTTATTTAGCGAAGACACGTTGAATACAACAATAATAATAATTTCACAAAATATAAAAACGTACAAAAATCACGGTTTCCTCAAAAATATTAAGCACCACAACTGTTTCTGAATTTTGATAACAATAATAAATGTTTGCTGAGCTGCGAATAATAATGGGGATAATGTGACACTAAATAGGCCTGTATTTAAAAATATATTCAAAAAAATATTTCACAATATTATACACATATTTTCGATTATGTATATATTTATATGCAATAGATAGATAGATAGATCAAAAGATCTCGAAAGATGAAGTGTTTTATCTAACCCCTAAACAATGCCCACTTTGAACTTGGAGTGTATAATAAAGCCACCATTCACTCATGAAATCCCGCCCACCTCATTCTACGCCTGGTTTTCTGGTCGCCCCACACTCTCAGAAGTGCCAGAAACGTGAGTGATAACAAAACATGTTGGAGGTGGAGCTTCTTTGCCCAGTCGCCTCAGTCAAAAACAAAAAATGTACAGGTCATAGAGGTCCACCCACTCATCGGCCCCAACTCAACCGTGGCCCACTTTTCCCAGGATGTCCATATATCATGGTGTCATCCCATGGGCCAAGTGTGTTTTGAAAACTGAGCCGTGAGCTTTTCCTAGAATTCACTTTCCTGGAAATCTCTTTTTTTCCTAGAATTCCAGAAGTCTTTGCTTTACAGTCGCTCCTTTGTGGTTGTACGGCTCGTACTGTCTGAATAACATGCTTCCAGTAAGAACGTGCTCTTATTTATAAGCAGAGTCGAGGGTAAAGTAAGGCTGTTCGGTTCACATTTACAGCTGGCTTTTTAATGGCGGTTTTTTGCAGAAGAGGTTTTCAGAACGGGCCTCATGTGCTCCAGGTGAAGGGACACATTTAGCTATGAGGAAACAGATCCTCATAGGGCCGGTGCTTTTCATTATAACGCCACTGATATAGTGGATTTTACTGGATTAATATTTAAGTATAGACCCGAAAAAGCTAATAATGTTTGTCGAGACACATTTTGTGAAAAACACAACTACAGTCAAGTGAAATCTTCAGATTGTTTATTTCATGTTAGGTTTACACACAGGTCAAGAACAATTATGATTTGATTCAGGAAATACATCACTAGATTAATTAACCAACCAGAATGTACAGAAATCAGTGCTGTAAAACGATTAATATTGATTAATCAGAACAAAAAATATTTGTTTTTGTGTACGTAATATATATGTGTGTACTATGTACATGTATATTATTGTATTTTTATTAGGTATAAATATGCACTCAAACAGTATAAACATTTTTTTGAAACATGTACATGTATATTTGTATTCATAAAACGTCTATTATATATAAATGTATTGAAATGAAATATATAGCCTACATGCATGTGTATTTATATATATTAAGTACACAAAAAACTTATTTTTAATGTGATTAATCGATTGACAGCACTAACATATAAATTCTTTACAAATAAACCACTGACAGGGTGCACAGCAAAGGAAGATAATTATCACCCAAAGATCTAGATTCATAAAAATAAATAAAACATTTCTCTATATACAATACTGCATACTTAAAAATACAAATGCAATGTATACGCAAATGCAATAAGAAACATATTTACATACACTATTTACACATTCACAGTGAGAATGTAAAACTGTTGTCACATCACCTAGATTACAAAATGTTTGTAATAAAAATGAAAGAGATTCTCTTGACTCCCTGAATAGTATCTGGTATGAATCGCCACATTTTCATTGATGTAAAATCATAGAAAAACTTAGGTGTCAGTACTGCATATGAGAAAGCAGCCAGAGCCGCTGTTGGACCCAGGCCTTTTTTTATGAACTTCCAGCAACAGAAGTAACATTGACCAAAAAAAATAGCATGCAGTGGGTATTTTCTATCCCAGAAAAAAACATATAGGGTTCATTTTTTACACATTTAAAGTGTACTAATACATACAATATTTACAATAACTTACCGTAGACATTTCATGATTATTTTTAAGTGCTATTCAAATATATTGATATTCATATTTTTGCATAATTTATATAAAGTGAAATACTAAGCAGCCTTGATAGCTGAGGTTGTTGTTGTCTGAGGTTTCTTTGTTTTTTAGTTTTTTTTCCTTGCGTCTGCTTTGGCTTGTTTTTTTTTGCATCAGATGCCTTGTGTGAAAAGGCAGTTTGTATCTCCACTGTTCCTCAGATGTTGTTTTTTCAGACTGACCTCCAAGTAGGAAAGACATCAAATATGGCTCTCATCTTGAAACATCAATTTTGGGATGGGCCTCAATGTCATAATCATATTTCATCATCAATACTCACAATCTGTCTCTGTGAAAGCATAAATAAGATCATCACTATTAGAAACCGTAACAAACCAGTCAGTAGTTTAAGTAGGCTTAATGGTAAACTGATGAAGTTAACAATGCTCTAGGACATTAGCTAATAAGGTTAACGTGAATATTGTGTTTATTAAGTATATCGTACCTGTGGGTAAAAATAGCCATCAGAAGTACCGTTTCTGCATAGATGCACCTGGTCTTCTGTGGTCTTTTGATAAACTGGGTTGTCAAAGTGGATGCTGTTGGTATTTTTCTGGCGCCACTTTCTCCAGAACAGCACAGCGCCACCCACAACCAAGCACAGGATTGCTTTAAAAAGATGAGACATACAAAATAAAAGATCTTTCAATATATCTGTTACATTGCAACTTTAAGTTCTGTGTGCCTATAATGCATTAAAATGCTCACTCATGTTAGTAACTCACAGGTTTTCAGAACACTACACATTTTTGTATTGCTCGTATAAGCATTTGCATTGAAGCACTCACCAAGAGGAAGCAAAATGTACAAGGTCAACGGTGTGGAAGATGAAGACTGAGACACAGCTTTGACATTACTGTAGTTGTCATCTAAAAAGAAAAATTACAATAACTTGAAAAAAGTTCAATAAAACTTTAATATGACCCTAAATGGTTCAACGCCTTCCTGGAAATTTCTAGTGTGCTTTTTAAAACCTTAAAGGGTTGTCATTAGTTACTCACCTTCGTATCGTTCCAAACCTGTAAGACCTTCGTTCATGTTTTGAACACAAATGAAGATAATTATTGATGAAATTCAAGAGCTTTCTGACCCTCCATAGAGAGCGACACAACTGACACGTTGAAGACCCAGAAATGTAGTAAGGACATAGTCCATGTGACATCAGTGGTTCAAGAATTATTATATGAAGTTACAAAAATACTTTGTGTGCAAAGAAATTAATAATATTGACTTTATTCAACTATTTTTTTCTTCTGTGTCAGTCTGCAATACACATTCACTACCGTTCACACAGAAGAGAAAATATTCTTGAATAAAGTCATTATTTTTCTTTTCTTTGCGCACAAAAAGTATTCTTGTAGATGGGTGTGAAAACATTAAAGATGAACCACTGATGTCACATGGCCTAATTTGACCTTTCTGGGTCTTGAACGTGTCAGTTGCGATGCTGTCTATGCAGGTCAGATTTCATCAGAAATATCTGTTCAAATATACTTGTTCAGAAGATGAATGAAGGCCTTACAGGTTTGGAATGACATGATTGTGAGCAATTCATGACAGATTTGTAATTTTTGGGTGAACTAACCCTTTAATTAGCTGGTTCAGGTGAGTTTAATTGGGGTTGAAGCAAAACTCTGCAGGATTGAAGCAGGATTGAACACAACTGCTCTAGGCTCTTGGGATTAGAGCTTGATTTTGTCTAAGAAACGGAGAAGACTGGTAATGTCTGGATTACTAAAGCAAGGCATACCTGTCTGGGTGGATAAAGGAAGTTTAGTTGTAAGTTGGGATGACTTGATTGGAGTAGCTTGAGTGGGTTGGTTAGGGATCGCAGGAGTAGGATTTAGTGTCGTCTTCGAAGGTACTTCTGGGCGACTAGTTGTAACTATTTCCGGCTTGACAGGAGGTTCTGGTGTGACTACAGCTGCTCAAAATAAAAACACAAATGTTAGATGTTGCAATCAACAGAAATTGCATTAGGTTTATGACAATGTACGGACAACACATCTGCCTTACCTTGAACACATTTCCGCATGTCTCTGGCCAACATCATGTTGTCTGGGCAAGCACAAGTGTATTTGGGTGAGAATCTATTGATTTGAGGGGCAGCCAGACACAGGAATTCACAGCCTCCATTGTTGATCCTGCACCAGTTCATAGCTAAAAAATAATTTAGGATTAGTTCAGAACTACACTGAAGACTATTTCGCATTTTGGATGGAAATCAATGCAGTGACTGAGAAGTTTCTTTGAAATGTATGGCTATATAACAAGCGACATACCAGTTGGTTGCTTGAGGTTGTGATACAAGACAATGTCCTCTGGGGATGAAAGGTGTTCGGCCACTTTCGTGATGTTTCTTCCAGTAACACGATTTGCACTTAGAATTGCGCTATTGCTCACATCTGTCCAAAACACTTTCTCCTAAAAACGTTGAAATTTATGAGTGAGTATTCAGGTAACCTTCTAAACAAGGTCTTTAGAAAACAAATTTGAAAGGATTGTGTAATTGTTACCTCAAAAACAGTGAGACCCTGAGGGTGGGCAAGTGTGCCCTGGTCAATGATCAGAGTACGTCGACCATCTCCCTGCACGCCGATGCTGGAGAGAGTGTGTAGCTTGGAGTCGACCCAGTACAGACGCTGGTTCAAAAGGTCTATGCATGGGACAAGACAAGAAAGTGGGTCAACCAAAGTTACACTTTTTGGACAGTTATGTAAGAGGACATGTCCATACCAAGGGTTATTCCATTGGGCCAGACAATGTTATCTGTAACTAGGGCATACCGGTCCCCTCCATTAAGACCACCTCTCTCGATCTTAGCTGGTGTGCCCCAATCAGTCCAGAAGATGAAGCTACAACAAATAAGAGAAGATTTAACATAGTAAACCACTTGCTCATGTAGTGTCGAATATCTGGGACTTGACATACTTCTTAATAGGGTCAACCACAATAGCACGTGGCTTGGCCAGGTTTTCTTTGAAGAGAGTCTTTCGTCTGTTTCCATCCGCTGTCGCCACAGAGATGGCGCCTTTAATGCTGTCCGTCCAGTAAATGTTCCCGTGGATCCAGTCGACAGCGATACCTTCAGGTGCATCTAAGTCACTCCCAATCACAACACTATGCTGGGAGGAATTATCTGCTGTTTCCATTGGTGCTCTGGGAATACGACATTAAAACATGACATCAGGTAAGTTGGTTGAGTCATAAGTGACTGATACTCAAGATTGACCATGAGTCCAAAAATTTACTTGTATATCTTTTTGAGAGATAAATCGGACCAGTAGAGCTCCCTGGAAGCAACATTCATATCCAGTGCCACAACGTTCTTCAGGCGGGGAATAACACGTGTGTACTCGCTACGATCCAGAGTCATCTTCCTGACCTCATGGCGATTGGTAAAAAATAGGTAGGCGATGGTTCCTGTAGGACCATGTTTGTGAGTATAAGTTTACCAGTATGCAAGTATGGAAAATTACTATTTGGAAGGTAAAAAGCTCTACCAATAGCTTTGCAAGCTTTGCTGGCTGGGTCCATCTGGTAGCCATCCTCGCACTCACATTTGTAACTACCAATCAGGTTGGTGCAGATCTGGCTGCAGGTGTCCGGGTTGGCACACTCATCAATGTCTGATAAGTGTAAGTGGGTTACAAGTTAAATAGTCATTCTGTTGCTTTATGTGTCCATAACACCAATGAATCAGGATATGCAGCAACAGCATGGACTTACTGAACAAACTCTACTCTTACTTCCAGCTCAGAAACAGCAAATAAGTTTAAAGTACAAATGAAATCACTCTTTGATCTGGAACTGCACCGAGGTTTGTGAAACGTACTATGGCCAGATTTCCAGAGGATTCAGGATGGGAACTAATTTCAGTTTCTTACCTTCGCAACGTCTCTTGTCCTCCAACCGGAAGCCAGTGGGACAGAGGCACTCGTAACCAATCTTTAGGTCTTTACATGTATGAGAGCAACCCCCATTGTTGTAAAGGCACTCGTTAGAATCTGTAAATTTGAAAAAAAAACCAAACACATATTGTAGCACAGGTTGGTTTTTTGACGTAATTCTAAGCAAAGCTCTTTCTTTAAAGACGTTTTTACTTACCACATTCTCGTAGTGGCTCGTCAGACCAATCCCGACAATCCCGTTGCTTGTTGCAAACTTTTTCCATGCTGATGCATTCACCACTGCGGCACTTAAACCTGTGTGGTGGCTCACAATGGGTTACTGGAAATCAAAAAGGGGAAATGTAAGGTAAACACATCAGAAAAACACCTTAAGCACATCAGTTTTGCGTTAGGAGCATAATTTTTATGGTTCACCATTAACACAGCCCAGCTCATCACTCGAGTCTTTGCAGTCATACACATGGTTGCATTGCCTGCTGCCATGGATGCAAGATCCATCACCGCATTGGAACTCATCCGGTTGGCATGTGGGCAAGGCTGGAAAGAGAAAAATAATTAATTATGTCCTGGGGACACAATGGCTACTAATGGGTTACATTATAACAAAGTGAAAAGCGATAACAGTAACCTGCCGTGACTGCGACTAGCGTCAAATTTATCGATACCTTATGTTCTATTTCATCTAAGAAGAATGAGTATTCCTGATAGCTTTAATTGTGTACTATGCAAATTATCTGCATTTCTGTCATGACAACTGGAGGGATTGGCATGGTAATTTAAATGACAAAGTTAATCTGTTTGGTCGTGGTGGAATCACACATAGCAGCTCTATACAGGTGGAACTGGGGAAGCGGGAGGGTTTCTGAAACACACTGCAAATGCTACAGCAAACACTAGTCATATATTTGAATGTCGAGCAGCAGCTCATTGGCTGCGCCATGTGATGGTATTATTATGTCAGATTGAGTTTAACCTATCAGACAGGAATTTTTTTTGACAGAACTTTATCTGTTAATAACATTAACAAGTCTTATTTCTTACAGCAGTTTTTCTCATCGGAGCGATCCAAACAGTCTTCACCCCCGTCGCATTTCCAGCTACCGTGTATGCACTCCCCACTGCCGCAATGGAATTCCATAGAGGAGCAAGGGTTTTTGGTAGGTTTAGGCGTCCCTGTAATGCATTTCTGAGGTAATTCGTCTGAGCCATCAGCACAGTCTGCATCTCCATCACAGACCCACAGTCGAGGCACACACTGTGCACTGTTGCACCTGAAGGAGCCGGAGCCACACGTGGTGGGCGAACAGGAGACTTCATCACTGCCGTCATCACAGTCTCTCTCATCATCACACACAAATGCGGAGCTCACACACTGGCCGCTGCCGCAGCGAAACTCGCCATCCAGACAACGCCGAGGTTCTGCAAGAGGTGGTGGAGATTTTAATCACATGTGAACACTGACAGCACCATGAAGACCCACTTAACTTTCAGACGTCACTCACCACAGCCTTCCTCATCTGCACCATTCTCACAGTCTGCTTTGCCATCACACTTCCAGCTCTTTGGCACACACTGATTTAGTCGCCCACCACAGCTGAATTCACTGGGTCTGCAGGTCTTGGCCACTGAAAATAGAGGGAAAAATTAGATTATTACATTTTCTATAGAAAATACAAGTAACAGTGTAATATCAAAATGAAAATCAACTTTTTTAAACGTTCAGAATGATGTTCACCAAACTTCACTTGCTGCATTTCTTTCTTTCTTTTAAATGTGTTCAAGTTTTATTTATTTTAAATAAAACAATTCAGAATTTTAAGTGCCAGACGTGTCAAATCAAAATGTTGAATCAGCTTACTGGTTTCAGGCAAAATTTTACTCACTGCCATGTCATTTAGGGCAATAATATTTTGTACATGTGACCACAAAAAATTAAAATCAAGCTAAATATAGTTTGAAAGAGTTTTGAATAGATTTCTTTCAGCTTCCAATAAGAGTGGAATAAGATCTATTGATAAACACAGCTAACCACACCAAACATCTCTCTCTCGTCTCTTCCGGACAACTGACTCATCTTAGATGGAGGAACACTTACAGCAGGCAGCAGGAAGTTCATCAGTGCCATCTCCACAGTCATCGGTTTCATCACACACCCATCTCGATGTGATACACTTTCCATTGCCACACTGATACTGCCGTGGTTCACAAGTCAAAACACCTGTCAGATGGAGTGATGCTTCACATAAGTGACACATTATCCAACACCCTGTTATTTTAGCCATTTGAGATAACAAGCTAGAGAGCAAGAATCATTTTTGCTTTTCACCCGATCTTCCTTAGCCCTCACATCTAAGCATATCACTGGGCATAATCTAGTTGCTAATACTGGTAACCATGTATGGTTTATTGATTGCAACATGTATGGACAAAGATGGAGTCAAGTTTTTCCTTCTTTCCTGCTTTGTAATCTAAAATGCCAGTAAGTGAAGGTCTATCTTCTATAGATCTTAATTAAGGAAGAGGCTTGCTCTGAGAAACATGACACCAACCAACTTAAATAAAGCTTCAAAATCTTTTTAAAATGATGACAGTGGTCTTACACAAACAAAAAAGAAACATGCTTTTGACATGCAACAATGGGATCTAATAAAGATTTCTAAGAGATTCTCCGTAACCACCCAGTGTTTTTTCTTAAGCAGAAGTGGAAGAGTCACATGACATTCATTAGTTAGTATTCATAGTTGCCAGGGAAATAATCATGTGTTGCAAATGGCCTTTTGATGGCTTTAGCCCACAGCTCAATGCATCTAGGTTACCTATTTCTGAAAACTAACGTGGAGGTCACAAAAAAGAATAAATAATTGTGACATTGGGGAAATAATTTCAAGATCATTACATTTTTAACTTTTATTAAATATTTTTGGCAACAAAGTAGTGGAATCACTTAGCATAAGGGCCTTATTACATTCGTAAGAAAAAAGACAATAAACAATTCATAAACTAACTTACATTATTAGATAAATATTGTTATTGTTTAAAATGAATCAACACAGTCCTACCATACGCTGTTGCCAAGCCTTGTGGCAACTTCACAAATTAATATAAAAAAAAAAAAAAACTTTTAACTTTATCGTAACCATTTTACAACAACTTTCCAACTTAGCTCAGCCAATCAGGATTCAGAGTGAGATCATTCTATCTCATAATGGAAATGTGGATGATTAATGATTACACAAATGTAACATGTAGACTAGTCTTATCAGTATTAAAAGACAAACCTTCCATTGATATAAAACCGTTTATGACCTTGGGTTGACATCATCTCTAAAAATGGCTGGGTTTCAGGTTTCATTTTAATTTAATATTTTGCAGAGTCGTTTTCAAGAATAAATTAACTGATGACAGCACACCTGAAGTATATTTGATTTTTTATTTGTGTCAAAATAAGTGTTTCTTTGCTGAGTCACAATGAAAGAAATGCTTTTTACCATAATAAATTCTTTTCTTGCAAAGATATAGAAACAACTTCAGAGGGTTAATCTAATAGTTTTGCAAGTTTTCGGTAAAGAGAACTTGAATCATGTTGTAGTTAATCAAATCGAAATCGTTATCCTGAGTTAGTCAAACATCCTGAAAAAAACAAAACAATAAATAAAACATCCTGCATCATCCAGATCTACTTCAAATTGTATTGTTGGTTGTTTACAGATGCAGTTGAAGATGCTGGCCACAGAATGCAACGTGGCTGTTTTTTTTGGATGTGTCTTTTGATCTGAACAGCCTACTATCAAGACAGCTCAGAGTAGAGAAACACATGCGGCAGCCAAGCCAAGGGTATTATGGAAAGTTTGTCTAGTTTATCACATAGATTGCCTAAGAAACTAAACTGCTTCATAACTGATAAAAGTCCTCAAGAAACCTTCTGGCCTACAAGAAGGTTATCTTCTTATTTAATGCAGTATTTGTGGTGTATTGCTCTTGCTTCACTACTGTCTGCATGACATCACTTGCACATGTAGATACTGACGACAGAAAACAATCTTTCTACAGTACCTTTCTCTCATGTGTAAAAGGTTAACCTATAAATAAATATATTAACATTAATAACCTAATTAATCTAATATATGGGTTTACCCATAAAATCCATCAAATACAAACAAACATAGCATTTTGCACAATGCAAAGCCTAATTTACCCTAATGAATTATTCTTAAAGATTGTGGATTAAACATGATTGGTACATATTTTTGAGATATTCACCCACTTTACTAAACTTAAAGTCAAATTGTGGTTCTTTTTAAACTGAACCATCGGCACAGTCCAAACAGCTCCATAAAGTAATTATTTCTAGAGATAAGAAGCCTATATATAGCTACAATTACACCCAAACATAATTCCACTAATGAAGTATATCCTCTACATATATTGTGTTTCGCGGATCTACTCTGTATCAATCCAGTTCCTAAAACAACACAGAGACACCAAACAACATAAGCATAGAAACTGTGCCTCCTTTAATCCCTTATTTTTCTTGTCTGTGAGGACGCAATGCATATTTTTGGCAGAGGTTTGCATGGGAAGCCATGCAGCTCCTCTCATGCCTTGGATCTACGCTACTACTGTTCTTGTGACATCATACACTGCAAGTGATTTAGAACTTCTTGGAAAGGCATGTGTGTGAAAATACTATGGAATGAGGCCCCTATAGCGCACAGGCCGACGGTATAGACACATGTGGTTCCTGTAAGGCAATACTATGATTTGTCCTGCTTAGTGAGGCTGGAGAATTTAATTATGTTGAGCAAAACAGAAGCGAACATAGCAACTGAGAAAGCAGTTCTGTATAAAGCAATAACAGCTTTTAGCATCATCGTAAACACAAAAGACTAATAAAATAATCAGTATATAAATTGTACATTGCCTATATATAAATAAAGGCCTTTATGTATTAGCTTTAATTTTTAAAGGTTACATTTTATAGGACGGATTAGCCCATTTTTTATTTTATTTAATTTTAGTTATCTAAACGTCACTTAACACGTGTAGGACACTGAAAACAATCTTTATAGGCATATATTAATTAAATTTTGTCTACAAAATAATGAATGATCATTAAAGATAGCTAAGGATAAAGTAAACTTGTTCACTCACCTGCTTGAACAGGACAGAAGAGAGTAACTGCCAGTAAAAATATTAATGAGCGCTTCATAGTCTCTCAATGAGCTGGTTAAAGCCCTCCGCTTTTCTGCTGGATGTGTTGGTCAAGTTTTTATTTTGGGTGTCTGTATTAAATAAATAGTTCTGATAAAGCAGATGGACTCTTGTTCAATTGA
Source organism: Enteromius afrohamiltoni (assembly GCA_034779775.1). Lineage (NCBI taxonomy): Eukaryota > Metazoa > Chordata > Actinopteri > Cypriniformes > Cyprinidae > Enteromius > Enteromius afrohamiltoni. The sequence continues at coordinate 17,688,882 of JAUYWG010000033.1, forward strand.
AGCTGTGGGGAAATGTATGTTTGTGAAGCGGTGGACCCAGATATGTGTTGTGATGGTTGAACTTGAACCATTCGAATTTGAATGGGAGCGTGGGGTGGGCGGGGCTTCGTGACGAGGGGCGGAATTCGGTGGTGTGATTTAAGAATTGCACAATAGAAGGCGTGGCCAGGCGTAGTCCACGCCCATCCCAAACAATTCTACTCTACAAGATTCCTGGAAGAAGAGCGGTAGGAAAACTTCAGCAGTTACTTGCTTATCACTGATGGCGGGGAAAGAATAACAACGCGAATAACATGATAAGCATAAAGCTACATATCGCTGCGGCGTAAAGACATACAGTATCTGCGCTACCCTGTAACGTTTCAAGGCTGACGGAAGTCATAAAAGTAAACAATATATCATAAATCCATATTTCGTGACACATCTGAAATACTACACATTAATGGTCAAATGTGGAGAAACAGTAAAGGGAAGCCACAGTCATAAACACATTAGACTTTGTCAGTAGATTCTTCCTCAGTAATCTGTTTTAGGGAGTTTAAAACCCTATGATTATTATAGGCCTACAGATGCACAACTTATGTAGGAAATAAATCATCTGAAACTAAAAAAACAACAAACAACATTTAAACAGCTTGTTAAGATAAGTAGCTAAAATTATTTTTTTTAAATAAATTGAAAATGTAATATTTTTATTTATCTTATGGTTTATAAATTCTGAAGACACATTATTTAATGTTTAACTGTACAAATTAGCAGTGATGTCAGTACTTTGTGTATAGCCTTGAACTAGTAGCCCAAACGTCATCAGGACATAGTCTTCCTAAAGCAGCAGTGGGACATCTATCAAAACAATTCACTGTTGTTCAGTCATTTTTCGTGTACATATTTGGGATTTCATGATGTTGTAGCTTAATGTTCAGATAGACACTGAGGTCAGGATTTCCACTACAGCAGGCATGTTTGGCCCTGGAATGCCAGAATTAATGTTAGGTTCCTGAAAGCAGATCATATAATATAAACAGACTTTCCCTGACTTTGCTACATGGGGAAAAATATTGAGACAAGTTGAGACTGGAGGCCCCTTGAACCAGTTCTGCTAATTCCTGCATGTGTTTGTCTTGGGAATCACACATGATGCTTCAGATCAAAAGAGCACAAACATTGTAGTAGCTTCTCAGTGGCAGCCGAGCTACAAATTTAATTGTTGTCAAAAAAAAAGAAAAGAAAAGAAAAATGTAGTAGTAGTCACTAAAGTCTCTAGTGCCCAGCAGGCTGCATTTGATCAAAAGTACAGTAAAACATTAATATTGTAAAATATTATAGCATTGTTAATAAGCATTTTCTATTTATTTTAAAATGTAATTTAGCTGATTAATCCAGTCTTTAGTGTTTCATGAAACTCATTTTGATTATTCTGATCAATGCTGAATAAAAGTACATTTCTTTAAATCTATGTAAAAATGACTGTCAGGCATAACTTCTGTGGTGCATAATAAGGGAAACGACAAGCATGTGAATCAAAAAAGCCTCCTGTTTGTGTAGAGGGTAGGTGAGGTGAATGCTCTTATCTGTTCTCTTTACCTGAAACAAAAAAACAAACTGCACCCCAATCGGAAACCGGATCTGCCACTCTGCCACCACTCACCTCAACAGCATCTACCGAGAAGCTTCCCAACCTATCGAAACAGAAATTTCTAGAGAAGTTCACTGATTTTTGTACGTAGGAATCTTGGATGTTTTGTGGTTCCAGATGCTAAATAAAAAAACAATGTCAAAGCGAGAAAGATAATAAAGAAAAAGAAAATAACTGAGCTTCAGAAGCAATATCTTGTATCAGCAATTAAACCCTGAAAATAGAAAGTAGGAGTACCTAAGTTGTGTTTTCACGCTTGTTTGAGAGTTTAATGTGTCCTTTACGCTTCTGTGACTGTACTCATGCTGAATATTTACCTTAGCTTGTTTATAGTAACTACATTGCCTTTCTAAAACATGTTGAGAGCGTTACTCTCTGCTTTGCCTGTTTACATTAAATGTAAAGAAATTAAAAAAACATGTAACTAAATAATGATAAAAAAAAACATGCATCCCTCAGAAATGTAATATAGTCAGCATGATTCAGTCATATGAAATAAAATGTTTGACTGCGAAAATAGTTAATACTACATTAACGTTTTAACAGAAGTCATATCGACTCAAAAAGAGCAAGTTATTGATTGAACAAACAACTCCCACAGTACGCTGGCCAAAATCTCTGCTGATCATGACATCCCTTCAGAGGGGGTGGGAGGTTAACAATAAGGTCTCTATGTTCTCAGGGTCCCGGTGTCCTGATAAAAGTGTGTCATACAGAATCAAGAAGAAGACCACCGAACAGGGTCTAGAAGGTTTTCAGCATGGTAGGCCAAAGCAAAACCCCCCAAAATGTTGTCTGATCAATGGGTGAATGTCTCAAAGCCTACCATGAACATGAACCAAAAGTAAATAAATAAAATATATCCTTTTGCATATAGAAAAAGATTTTATGTCAAGATTCTAATGGCAAAAAAAGCACATTCCTCAACGTAGAATTTGTTTCCTTCATGCTAAATATTATCATTTCTTTCTTGCGTTTAATTTCAGGATGAAATGTCACGTGTTTTTGACTCATAGGTGTTCAGGGGGAAGTGTTGAACTGATAAGCTCGTCGGACACACCTTAGATTATCACCAGACCTTGCTTTACAAGTAACAGATGGCCTTTGAGCAAGTCAGGCTATTTAGTTAGCATGTGCAAACATCAACTTAGACCTCGATCTGTCGCATATACAGTACAAATAAAATGTATTCTCCTTCGTGACCTCCTTTTGCTTCAGCACGACTGTTATAACACGACATCCTGTATTTGACTGCTCACCGTTCACATTTTTGAACACAAAGCACTTTATAATGTCGAAGAATAAAACACAGCTATTACGAAATCAGTTACAGTTAAACTGAACACACAATGCATGCTTTGTTGTCCAAAACGCCCACGGGCAAATCCAGCTATAGTGTAAGCAATAACAACAGCTAAATGATTGATATATAGATAGGCATATATACAGAACATAAAATAGAACAACCATCAGAACGAATGATGGATAGATTATTATTATTTGTATTTTTTTTTTAAAGTAAGCTTCTGTAACTCCTTCAGGGTTTCTTTAGGCGTCTCAACTGTTTCCATTATGGATCTTCCTGTCTGGCTACTTATTTCTGGAGTTCAGCCAGATTTGGGTAGTTACTGTGCTTTTTTCTTTCTTTCATATTTTCTCATTCTGTGAATATCTTCGCTCCGCTCCAAAGCACCTTTGACCCCCTTGGATATCTTCATTTGTTCTTGTGTTGACTGGAGTTATTCTAGAGGTGTATTACAGATTTGAACGCAGTAAACGAACAGTAGCGTTTTCACAATGTATGAATCATAATCATCACAGGCCCGTCATGTCATTATATGACTTAACATTGAAAGTTCGTTATGTGAGGAGAGAGTAAGGCGTGTTAAAGCAAAACACGCCTTAATTAGTTCTTTAAAAAATATATATTAGCTGCTGATACAATATTAACGTGATAAAAGTGCAGTTGGCAGCCAAAGGAAACATAACCCATACATTCAATCAGGGAAAAATAGCTGAAATAGTTGATGTATAGGCCTCGGAGTACTGTAAACATGCAGGTTCCCAGTAGTTTATTACTTTTGACTAACACCAACAGCACCACCTTTTGTTCAAAAAGAAACACCGCACAATAAATACAAACGCGCTTCCTTTCCAGTAAGCAGCCACACATTGTGACTAACATTTGGGCTAAACGTTTTGATGTGAGTGAGACTGTAACCTCGTGTGACCTTCAGTGCGCGGGGTTCAGCTCTGTGTGCCACATGTGACCATATTTGGAACTACGATGGCCAAAAAATATCAATTTCTCCTAAAAAGCAAATTCTTGTTAACCCCACCTGATTACTTTAAAAGGACTCTCTTTTTTACTTTCTTAGAGAGTACACTTAAAATATCTTGTAAACATTTTGTCTGGAGTCAATCATTTAATAAAGCAGTGGGATCTGTATTTTAAACATGTGAATTTAGGAGACGTTTGTGAATGGATGGATGTAAATTGTTGCCAAGTTCAAACTGTATGTTACCAGTTAGTAGCTGTCTTTTCCGGTTTAATTTTGAATAAGTAACAATCAAAACAAATATTTTATTGGCAGCTTTGTTTTAGTGACACTCAAAGACAATAATGGTACATTTGGAACAGGATTTTAGTTCAGAGTAGTACTACTGTAAGCAGTAACACACTATTTATATATATATGTATATATTATCTGATGAATTAATGAGATACACTCCATTTCGCTTCACCTTCAGTTTAGTTTTCTCTTATTTATGTTTTTGTGTTTCTAATTTGAGTTTTATTATTTAAAATGTCAATACTGTAAGGCTTCTCGTAATGTTGCTCATAGGGTATTTCTGCGTCTCAGTCTCTGAAGTGCTGGCCACGTCTCTGATTGCTGCCCTTTTCATCTTGAAAAAAAGCCAAAAAACATTAAATAAGTTAAAGAAACACTTTGTTCTTCTCTCCCAGTTGTTAGTTAACTAACTTGGTGAATGAAGACTTGTGTAATGATGAGCTTTACCTTCACTTTGTGCCGACTGGTTCTGGTTTGTGACTGCCGCTGCTTCACCTTGAGTGACTCATGATATCAAGAGAAAGGAGAATGTTATCTGGCAACCCTCTGATATTGCTGTCCAAGCCTTGTGTTTTTAAATAATTTTCACTGTAATTACTAATTACCAATTATTAAAAAAGTGTAAATTACAAAATTAATTAAAACGGATTTGACAGCACTGCTTTAACTCCAATATACAAATGTTTTCAGTAAACACTATCAGCCATGTTGTTTAATATTCTTTATTCTTCACTGTCTTTTCCCACGAAGCAATATAATTTGTTGAACTGTATATCAATCGAACTGCCTATTAATTTACATTTGTGGGTGATAAGGTTGTCAAGAAAAAGTGCCAGTTCTAGTACAAAACCGTACACAGTACATATAGACTTTTTGTGCATCATCAGATGAGAAATGCGTTTTTCTCTGAGATCCTTTTAGAAAATACATTTTTTAAAAGATGCATACGTAAATAAGCAAAGAAACCTTTAATAGCTATTTTTGTTATATTGTCTTAGTAGAGTAAACAGAGTATTATTTAAAATTTTAGTTAGTTAAAATATTTACATTGTCGCTCTTGTTCTCAAATCTCATTCCATCATTTTGATCGGTGTGGTCACTACAGTCATCCTTCACATATCCGGGGAAGGTGATTTATATTAGGTAAAGAAATATCACTCACCACAGCCTTCCTCGTCCGCACCATTCAGACAGTCTCTATCACCATCACACCTCCATATCACGGGCAAACATGTTTTGTGTTTGTCTCCACAGCTGAACTCTTCGAGTGTACAGGGCTTGACTGGAATTAAGAAAGACAAACTGAGAGTTTATCTATCTATATGTGGGGCAGTCATGGCCTAATGGATAGAGTTGGATTTATAACCTGAAAGTCAGCAGGGATTGTAGGTGGGAGGAGTGAACAACCAGCACTCTCTCTTCAATACAGCTGGCGTGTGACGATGTAAACACAAAAGGAAGATATTTTGCAGAAAGCGTGTAACAGGCTGTTTTGGGTCAACTGCCTGGTTACACACTTTCTTCAAAATATCTTCCTTTTGTGTTTGGCAGAACGAAGAAATTCATACAGGTTTGGAAGTAATCGAAGCTGAGTAAATGATGACAGAATTAGAATTTTTGGGTCAACTATTCCTTTAATAAATGAAATCATCTCAATGTATTAATTTAAATCGGTTTATATGTATTTATTATGTTGTTCGTGGAATGCGTAGGACCATGAAATGTTCATCCAATCAAAATCTTCAGTGTGTCACAGGTCACAGGTTAGTCTCTGCTGTGTCTGAGTGCGTTCATGTGTTTTGGGGAGGCATGGCTTTGCTGGGTGATTATGCAGGGATTATGCACAATATTTACTCTCGAATATATATTTAATTATTTGATGAAGAGATCAATAAATTAATTAATCAGTCAGTAAAATGAAATGACCGTTAATTCAGCATTTTTAAATGATGTTGAATTTATGTGGAAGACAGGAGAAAAGCATGTGCTGGAGAAGTATGTGCAGATCAGAGGTGCACAGTAAGAAAACGTACAAAAAAAACAGTGTTTATGATATGCTCTTGAGATTACGCTTAACCTCGGCTTAATTTTAGCTGTAAAACTGCAATAAAGTGAATGGTGAATGAAGACTTGTGGTTGTAAGATTGTAATGACGAGCTTTACCTTCACTTTGTGCCGTCTGGTTCTGCTTTGTGACTGCCGCTGATATCAAGAGAAAGGACAATGTTATCTGGCAACTCTCTGATATTGTTGTCCAAACCTTGTCTTTTTAAATTATTTGCATTGTAATTAGTAATTATAAATGATAAAAATTGGTAAATTACTAAATTTATACATTTAAATGGATCTGGCAGCACTGCATTAACTCCAATATACAAATGTTTTCCCACTAAGCTATACAATTTAAACAATCTGTTTTTCTATTGATCTGCTTATTAATACACACACACACAGACACACGCTACATTTGTGAGTAATAAAGTTGTAAAGAAAAAGTGTCAGTTCTGGTATGAAACCATACAGAGTATTTGCTGTAGTTATGCAGCTGTTTGCTAGTAACTTACTGTAGATTTAAATTCGTGTTATTTACTGGCAACAGTTTGTTCAAAGTTAAATGAACATTAAACATTACCAACTCTTTGTCTTTACAGAATAAAACTATAAAATAACAACCTACTGCAAAGCATTCTGGGAATCAGAAACCTTCATCAACCCTTTTCTGTTTTTTTCCTTCAGATTTTGGTTCCCAGAATGCTTTGCATGAGGCTGTTATTTTAGTTTTATTCTGTAAAGATAAAGACTTGTTAATGTTCAGTTAACTTTGAACAAACTGTTGCCAGTAAATAACACAAATTTAAATCTACAGTAAGTTACTAGCAAACAGCTGCCAGTAATACTGTAATTTCTACAGCAATTTTTTTAGTGTACATACAGACGTTTTAAGTGCATCATCATAAGAAATGCATTTTTCTCTCAGATCCTTTTAGAAAATAAGAAAAAAAGATGCATAAATAAACAAACATTTAATGGCCATGTTTTATTATATTGTCTTAGTGGAGTAAATGGTATATCATTTTAAATGTTGTCACTTGAGAAGCATCGCTCTTGTTCTCAAATCTCATTCCATCATTTTGATCGGTGTGGTCACTACAGTCATCCTTCGCATATCCGGGGAAGGTGATTTATATTAGGTAAAGAAACATCACTCACCACAGCCTTCCTCGTCCGCACCATTCAGACAGTCTCTATCACCATCACACCTCCATATCACGGGCAAACATGTTTTGTGTTTGTCTCCACAGCTGAACTCATCAGGTGTACAGGACTTGACTGGAATTAAGAAAGACAAACTGTCTTAAAGTAAAATAAATAAAAGTCAAGGGTATTGGCAAACATAATGTGTCTAAACATAATAATACAAAAACTTCTGATCTTTCATGTCTTTATTGAGAACAACCAAAAAGATAATAAATTTGGAGGTGTGGACGACGTGATAAAAGCCACACAAACTTTTGGAGTTTGCTCTGCACAAGAAAAAACGCTTATGTCAGCCATACCTCACCAAAAAGAACTTTCAGAGGATCTACAATCAAGAATTGTTGGTTTACATAAAGCTGGGATGGGTAACAAAGTTATTTTAAAGACTTCACCAGTCTACAGTTAGGCAAACAATCTACAAATGGAGACACTTTGGGACTGTTACTCTACCAAGAAGTGGGTGCAACAAAGACTCATCAATGAGGTAATAAAAAACAACTCTGAATGACAGACAAAGATTTGAAGGTATCATTGGAACTTGCCAACATCTCTGTTCCAGTGTAATGGTTTCTGTTGTCAGAAAAACGGAATGAATATGAAATAGTGATCTAAATGCATGCCATTATTAGGCATACTAAACTAGCTCTACTTTACAAGATGTTCATCTGGATTAAAATCCTTATTGATAATCGAGCCGTTGTCTGATGAAACCAAATACACATGTGATATGGACAATGGCAATGCTGTGATTTTGGCAATATTTGCATGTAAAATAGAGTTAAAAGCAACATAATACATATTTTAACTGAAAGCTCTGCTTCTCTCAGCCGCTTGCTAAACAGAACAGTTTCTGAGAGAGGTATGCGCGCGCTGGGAAAACAAGAGCTCATGCGGCAATACCAGAGACTCGCTGAGGTTTGTCCAAAAAGTCTAAATTGTTGCTAAATTGGCAACACTGCTCTGTTCATGAGTGTACAATATGTAAAACACTGAACAAGCAGGGTATCCACAGCAGAACACCACGAAGGAAGCCACTGTTTACTAGAAACAACATTGCTGCAGGCCTGAAGTTTGCAAAAGAGCACATTGACACTCCACAGCGGTATTGGCATATATTTTGTGGGCTGATGAAACTGAGATTGAACTATCTGGAAAAAACACACAACACTACATCTGGCATAGAAAGGGCACGGTGTATCTTCATGAAAACATCATCCCAACTGTAAAGTACGGTGGAGGAAACATTCTGATCTGGGCCTGCTTTGCTGCATCAAGTTCTGGCCAGCTTGGAATCTTTGAGGGGAAGATGAATTCCCAAGTATATCAGACAAAATTCCTCAGGATAATGTGAGAATGTCTGTACTTCAGATTAAACTGTGTGGAAGGTGGGTGATGCAGCAGGACAACAACCCAAAACACCAGAGAAACTTCACAACAGAATGGCTTCAGAAAAACAAAAATCCACCTTTTGGAGTGGCCAAGTCAGAGCCCAGACCTCAACCCAATACAGATGCTATAGATTACACACGTGGTTGTATTGTAATGATGAGCTTTACCTTTACTTTGTCCCGTCTGGTTCTGGTTTGTGACTGCGGCTGCTTCACCTTGAGTGACTAATGATATCAAGAGAAAGGAGAATGTGGCAACCACAGTGTATTATTTTATATTTTAGTTAGTTAAAATATTTACATTGTCGCTCTTGTTCTCAAATCTCATTCCATCATTTTGATCGGTGTGGTCACTACAGTCATCCTTCACATATCCGGGGAAGGTGATTTATATTAGGTAAAGAAATATCACTCACCGCAGCCTTCCTCGTCCGCACCATTCAGACAGTCTCTATCACCATCACACCTCCATATCACGGGCAAACATGTTTTGTGTTTGTCTCCACAGCTGAACTCTTCAGGTGTACAGGACTTGACTGGAATTATAAAGGATTGTTCTCACAAAACTCTTTTTTTAAAGCTTATTTCAGGATAAATCTTAAAAAAAGGACAAGATCATAGATGAACAAGCAGATTTCAGACAAGGACGTAGCAGGTCTTCAACGTTCGGATAATATTTGAAAGATACCTACATTGCATAATCGGCAGGACAATCACAAATGTTTTGCTAATGACATAGTTGGTCTTGCAGGGAAGAAAGAAGAGCTTACTTGGTGGAGCGCCTTGACAAAACATCTTTCTCTGCAGCTTATGATATGCAGATCAATGCAGAAAAGACTAAACTGATGACTAACAACATCACTGGCTTTGCCAATGACATCAAGATAAACAGGTTATAAAACAATTTTTAATACCTGGGAGCTATTGTCACGAAAGAAGGGTTCAGACCTGAAATACTTGCCAGGATCGCCCAGACCTCAGTGGCGCTGACAAAATTAAAATCCATCTGGAGGAATATAGCCCTCAAATCAAAGATCAGACTGATGCACTCTCTAGTCATGTCCATATTCTTATGTGCTTGTGAGACTTTGGCACAGCTGAACTGGAAAGTTCAAGCTATGGAGATGAGATGCTTCAGAAAATGTATTGGCATCTCCTACAGAGTCCAAATTTAACCATCTTTTTAAGGAAATCACAGGTGCTGTGTCCTCTGGGCTAAAGAAGAGGGAGACCTTCCAGCATGTTATGTTCAGTTAAAAAGCCATTATTTTTTATGTTATGGGGTGAATAAAAGCATACAGTATAGGCAGGTTGCATGTTTTGGAAGGAACTGCTGAAAGGTAAATTAAGGTTTTAGAGCGACATATGCTCCCCCCAAATGCTACATCTATTTCAGATAAGGCCTTGTGTATTTCAGCAGGCAATGCAAAACCACATACTACAGCTATAACAACAGCAAGGCTTTGTAGAAGAAGATGATTTTGGGTGCTGAATTGGCCTATAAATAAAATCATTACACAAAAAATATGTCAAAGACTCTTCAGCAGGTGGAAACCTATATCAGGCAAGAATGGGACCAAATTCCAACACCAGAACTCCAGAAACTCTTAACCTCGATGCCCAGATGTCTTCAAACTGTTTTGAAAAGAAGATGCTACACCATGGTAAGCATGCCCTGTCTGAACTATTTTTTTAGACCCCAGTTTGTGCATAAAATTTCTGCCATTTAATCATTTATGTTATGTTATCTATGTTATACTGTTAATAAAATATTAGCTCATGTGATTTGAAAAAAAATATTTGAAATACACACACGTACACACACACAGAGAGAGAGAGATAATCTCATTCCATAATTTTCATTGATGTGGTCACTACAATCATTCATAAACTCACATAAAGTGATTTACATTAGATAAAGAAATATCCCTCACCACATTCTTCCTCGTCCGCACCATTCAGACAGTCTCTATCCCCATCACACCTCCATATCATAGGCAAACATGTTTTGCGGTGGTCTCCACAGCTGAACTCTTCGGGTCTACAGGACTTGACTGAAATTAAAAAAGATCTGAGAATTGATCTATCTATCTATCTATCTATCTATCTAGAATGTGTTTGTGTGTATATATATATATATATAGGACAGTCAATAGATTAAAATTTTTAATCACACACATATCATGAAATTAAGCATATTAATTTATCTATCTAATAGATAAAAAGTAACAGAAAAGTGGTATATTAGATCATTCCATGACAGAATACTGTAATAAACATGCTGCAATCTGAACTGCTAGACATTTTATACAGTACAGATTTTTACAGTAACTTACTGGCAACACTGTTGCAAACTGTTCTGTTTTACAGTAAAGTACTGTTTAACAAAAAATCCAATACAGCGATATACTATTGTAATCCTAATTTTATTTCATTCATTCAATTAAAACAGATACAATAATTACAAAATATCAAATTCTTTATTTAAAAATTGCATTTATAACATCCGATGCCAGAAAAGTGCATCTTCACCATTTCTCCTGTCTCAGGACATTTTGCAGTGCATTATGTTGTATCATTTGTATTTATTTTTATGAAGAATCTTCAGGCAACAGAAACATAATGGGGAAAGCAGTCGAAGAAAACCTAGCAATCTCCTGCTCCGGAATGTGGCCGCCACCTTTGCTCATCATCCACTTTGTTCGATGGATATCATGCCTCAAAAAAGTCAGTTTAAAGTGTGGCTCAATGTTTCAGTTTTACTATAATATGTGTTTGCACATGCTTACCGAATAAATAAAGAAAAGCTAAAACAGCCAAGCAACTAAACAGCTGTTTTCATAAAATCATTTACACTGGGTCCGTCTCCAGAAGAACAATAATTAGGCACCGAAACATTAGTTATCTAGCTGTATTGTTTTGTTTTCTTAGAATTGTGAGTTTATATTTCTCAGAAAACAATTGCAATATGTAAAACTGTGAGTAAAAGAGATTTCTGAGATAACATTTTGCAATTATTTATTTATTTATTTAATGGTGGAACGAACCATTTTGGTTCCGTGCCATCCACACATGCAAATCTATAGCTAGAATGTCCAGCAGACCAGATAGTATATTTTCAAAAGATAACTGATGGTTATTATAATCTGTTGTTTTACTCACCTGTTTGAGAGCAGAATAAAGCAGCTGCCAGTAAGAAAATAAATGAGTTCTCCATATTTGTTAAAACAGGTGAACCTCTGACACTACTGGGAAATATGTAGGCTATCAGTTTTTTCTGGTCTGAAACTCCACCCACCCACAGGCAAAAAAAAGATCCACAGGCACTCTGCAATATTGAGGGGAACTACGCTAATTATGATTTGCTTACCTGATAAATAAAAACCAAAGACAGTACAAATGAGATTACTTTACCAACTTCATATTTGTATAAAGGCAAAACACCAATTCAGAGGTTTGGCTAGCTAGCCAGAAATCATGTGGATCGCCGGGTCTCTCTCAGCCATTACCAAAAAATGGTCGATAAAAAGATAAAAAACAGCAAATGACAACTACCGAAGTTAATGAAAGGTTTAAGGTTTAGTAATAATATATTAAACTGGATGAAGTGCGCCTTCAGTGCTGTGTGTAAATACAGCAATCAATAGAGTTTAAAGGGGTCATATGATGTTGCTAAAAGGAACATTATGTTGTGTATTTGGTGCAATGTGTTAATGTGGTTTAAGTTTCAAAAAACACATTATTTCCACATACTGTACATTACTTTTTCTCTTCTATGCCCGTTCTTTCTGAAATGGGTCAATTTGTACAAAGATCAGTGTTCTAAGAAACTGAGATGTGCTCTGATTGGCCAGCTATCCAGTGCACTGTGATTGGCCGAATACGATCCAAGAAGATCCAAGCGTTTGGTGGAAATGAAGTGCCAGACATAGGCTGTTCTGTCAGGTTCAGGAATCAGTCTTCCTTAAATGTGCTGAACGCACTCTAATATTTGTGTTGAACGGTTCTAGAACAGTGTGGCAAATACAACTTAACCCCTGATTTCTAGCGTGCCCTCTTTTGGAAGCACAAAGAAAGTAGTTTCACTTCCACAATGACAAACAGCATCTCCAGAACATGGCGCCCGCAGCAACACTAAAGCGAGAATAATAGCTCTGCCTTCGTTTTTTGCCCTAAACACGTCCCCAGTTTGTAATATCATTTTGTGTACATAACTTATATAAAGAATGTGGTTTTGAGACTTTAGTCTTTGCAACTTTAGAGATCTCATCTATGCAATAATAGCTTGTAACATTCCAAGAGAAAGTAAAATTGGTAAATCGCATCATATGACCCCTTTATACTCCTGAGCTCAGAGTTAAGCAGCACGTAGCTTGTTAGTTGTACTGACCAAAAAGAAAGATTTTTAAAACAGCAGCAAAAATATACAATTATATAAGAACCTATCCTTTTATTGGAACTCTCCACTATTTTATGTTATGTTATTTTTACTTTCTGTTTTACTTTAATGTGTATGCTGTCCTTGGAGCAAGGAGATCTCACCCAATCTCATTTGATTTTTGCAGAGCATTATTCCATTGTCTGCCCTGTTTGTTCCTCGAAGTGGGATCTGTTTTTTAATCCTAGTGTGAATTTTTTTCCAGGTACGGTGCTTAGATATTCTTCTCTGGATCTACGGAGACTAAATCTATTATTTTCCCCAGTAAAAGATACAACCCCTGTGCCCCAGGTACATCCATCTCAGATCTCACCGTGATTTCCTGTGAGGTCTGGGACTCCATTGCATCAGGATAATGATTATATCCTGGTCATGGTCATCATGTACATATGTCATTGTAGTAATTTTTGACTCTATTTTTTGGTGAGTAAATTAATGCTGTTATTAGCAAGTTATAGTTGAAGCATCTTCTTTCAAGGAGGACAAATGGAAGTTGTGATTCCTGCACTTTGTTAGATCTCGATTGGATTATTGTAACACTCTTTATCCTAGTCTTCCTCAATCTTCGTTGTCACAATTGCAAGCTCTTCAAGATGCTGCAGCAAGACTTTTGACTAGGTCTTAAAAGAGGGATCACATTTACACTGTTTTATCATCCCATTAAATTCTGGGTTGATTTTAAAATTCTTCTAAGCTTTGAAATGGTCTCCTCTATCATGTGAGATCTGATCCTTCTCTGGACATTTTTAAGTCTGGACTCAAATCCTATTTTAACTCTTTAACCTTTGTGTAGTGGTTTTATCAGTACATTTGTTTTTACACGGTAACCTACAGCACTTTGGATCGATTTACAGTGTATTTAAAAGGCTTTAAAATGAGATGTTGTTATTGGTTAATTTTCATAGGAGCAGTGTGTTGTTATCTAAACGTTTTAAAACCGAATGAATATTTGTCTGCTAAAGTCTTACTCTTGTTGGGTTTACTGAACCAACAATTCAGTGTTTGCTTTTCTGGATGCACTATGATCCTTTGTGAGTAAGAAGACAGCAAACCAAAAAAAAACCCAACAAAAAAAATAAATAAAAAGCGGTCAAAGTTTGAGACCACACTGAAAATCTGGAATTCCCATCTACACCCATATCAGATGTGTTACAAAAATCTAATTGTGCAAAGGCTTAAAGAAACACTTTATACAGAAATATAATCACTGAAAACCATTTCTGTCCGTAATCCATAATATTGCTTTCTTCAGGGAAAAAGATATCTAGATTATGAGGAGAGCAATGTACCGGCAGTGTTGAAAGAGTCAAGTGAAAAGAGTCACAAACGTCTTTAAACAAACATGTTGGTGGATTTTAATGTGATAGAACAAGAGGGGACAGACCTTTTCACTTAATGAAGAAAATGTTAAAAAACGGATTGGAGTCACTAGGATGTTTTTAAGAACTCTTATACTGAAGATCCATTGGTAAATAAACTTTTTATAAACCTCATTCATAAACTGTTTCATTCATGTTTGTAGTTTTGGACAAACCCCACTTTCTGGAATGCACCCCAGAAGTAACTTGAGTGCATAAATAAATAACTAAAAACCGTGTCTTTCTGAGATGCCTTTATTGTGCATTTTGGAAATCCAGTGACACTGACACAGTACAGAATCCTACACCCTATTCTCCCCCATTTCTCCCAAGTCTATAGGGAGGAAGTACCTCAATCCTCTTTGCAATCTTAATTTAAACTGAGAGATCAAGAGAAAAACGGAAAGAGAAATAACTGGCTGCGTTTTCCACAAACAACATGCATTCTGGGGTCTTGGGGGGTTGTGGGTGGGGTGAAGGGGTGACGTTCACACGGCTAAAAACAATAAGAGGACATTGAAGCATGATCCGCTCTTACTGGTCCACTGTGAGTCAGTCTGTCAGATATCTGTTCATATTATGTCACGTCCTTGAAAAAAAAAAAAATCATAAAAACAAATACGGAAAGAAACGCTCAATACTTAAACTGTCTTGCTATACATAAAAGAAGATCGTCTGCTTAAATATGCAAATGGAAGGGCTTTCTTCTGCATTTTATAGTGTAACCTTTTCATTTAATCAATTTTGTGTACATGTCCTCTTTCTAAAAATGTGCTGTTCTAGGGTAAAACTAGGCCCTTCAGGAGCGGGCGTCTGTTGTATCTCATGTAAAATGGTGTATCTGCAGCAGAAGTGATTGGTCCAGAAAAAGGTTTAATCTTCCTCGCTGCCACTAGCCGAATGCTCCTATACACAGACATTAGACAAAAAAAACATTGTTTGTTAAATGAATAATTTCACATGTATGAATGATGAAGACATCTATATATCTATATCTATATCTATATCTATATCTATATATATATGAGACACACACACACATACCTCTTCCTGGTCCTCCTCACTTTCATCATCGCTAACGACGGGTTTAGGGCGCCAACTGCGTCCGGTTCGGCGTCTTCCCTTCCCTCTCTCCACCTTCTCCTTTCTGCTCAGCTTGATCTTCACCTTCACTGAACGGGCTAAAAATACAAACATGCATGTGTTTAATGGACTTCAACTATTTGATCTCTGCAATATATTCTGTTTTGTACAGTGCAACTGTTATCTGAGCGTTTTCATTACAGTGTCAGAATCGTAAATCAGTACTCACATTCAGACTCTGATCCCTCATCTACCTCGTCCTCTTCCTCCTCACTCTCTTCTCCCTCGCTCTCTTCCTCTTTCTCGATCTTCTGCCGCACACTGGTGAACACAGACTGCAGCACGATAGAGTCTTCGTAGATCTGAAATATTACAGCACATCTGAATCAGTCAAATGAAGTACAACTCTAACAACCTACCATTATTATTAAATTAAACTATTAAAACGCATGTTACCTACACATTAACTAAAAATCACTAATATATACATAAACGCATACCTACATACACTCATAATAAAACATAATAATAATACAAAATTATACAATAATTACACAAGTTTATAATAATCAACAATATGACTAAAATGGTACTAAAAGACATTACCAGTGACCCCTCCAGGTTGAAGGTCTGAGCGTTCTGGCAGAGAAGCATGACGTCTTTCTCCAGGTCATTCAGAGTACGGTACTTATGACTCCTAATGCGTTCCTGCACAAAACAGAGAGCAGGATTCAACACTTAAATAACTATTTACTAATACTAATTGAATTGCCAGGTAAATTACAAAGAAAATGTAGAGTTTAATGTTAACAAATTGCATTCTAATCATCGTAAAGCTGTTCATAAAAAAGGATCGCAATTGTCATCAAAAACAGCCCCAATTTACACCTTAAAAATATAATAATAATAGCTTTACTTTAAAATATTATTACTACTCATTTTTTTAATTAGTGTGCATATTTAGTGTGTTTCAATAAGTGTTGGAACACCTGCCATAGCATTCGCAAATTAAGTGCGTTTAATCTGACAAACCTTGATCTTCCTGAAATCCACAGGTTTGCGAATGAGTTCATAATATTCTGGCAGTTCTTTACGCGACGGCAGTTGAATAAACACCTCACTCAGTTGTCTTCCATTGCTGTTAAAAATATAAATGAAAGAAAAAAAAAAAAAAAGTTCTATATTTCATAAAGCATAAAAAAACGAATCACTAAGACTTTCAAATCAACAAAAACCCACTACACAATTTTGAACAGAATAAGGGTGGAAAAACACTTTTCTGCATATCAAACAGTACAGAATGGTATTTGTAACACTGGTTTAATGAGTCGACTCCCAGCAAAGCTAGCATGCATGAACTACTAAAACTAAAAGTCTTTAATGCACTGTATATTTCAACAAATATATATTTTTTTTCTGGTGCAGGTGCCTTTAATTGTGAATTGTGAGAGTGTCAAAATGTTACATGTATAACCTTATATAAGAAAAATTTACCAAACAAACTAAAATAAAATTCATTAATTATAGGTTAACCAGGATTTCTAGCCACTCACGAATTAGTGTTGCTCAAATTGGCAATGAAATAAAAAAAATTACATTAATATTTAATAATAATAAAATACATTTAATAAATTAAATTAAAAAATCTATAAATTTAATAAAATAAAATAGGGCTAGAGAAGAGTGACTAACCCGTCCTTGTATTTGATTACAGCATCCACAATCTTCTTCATCTTCTTGGTGAGCGTGGGAGGGTTGGGCGAGAGTTTTTCAGCAGGAGGACGACCTCGTTTCTTTTGCTTCTTACTATCGTCATCTTTATCTCTGCTCCGCCCACTGGAGCTGGGCGTGGCCGGGCCTGGAAGGTCGAAGTCGCGGTCGCGCTTCCTTTTCCGGGTCGTTTTCTTGTAGCGCACCTCTTCTTCAATCTCATCCAGGGTGCCTTCCTCGATGGCCTGAGAAGCAGCAAAGTATATGAATACACCTTTCTATTTTAGAACCAAACGTTCAACACAAAGCAGTTGTGATTCCTCCTTCACCTTCAGCCATTGTTTCTCTGTGAGGGAGTCGCTGTAGTCCACTTCTTTTCTTTGACGGGAGCCACGGCCGAACATCTTCTCCTCTTCTTCTTCACAGGTGAGCCTTTCCACCTCTGCATCGTCCTTCATGATCCAGGTGGGCAGCTCATCCTCCTCCATCAGCCGGGGTTTGCGTTTGGGGTTGCGAGCCTCTTCGCGGCGGCGGTCGAGATCCATGCGCTAGACGAACGGAAGAGGATGTTTAGGGGTCAAACTAAACAAAGAGCGTCTAAAGTTAAGCAAGTAGGGCTGCTGACCATGAAGTGATCGAACTCTTCCTCGCTTCTAGCGATCATCTGATTTACGGTCTCGTCATCTGGCACTTCATCTTCTTCCTGAGATATAAGAGAAAGCAAGAGAGTGTGCAAATGCTAACTTTGGAAAACGGACGCTATAGACAGGACACTAAAATATAATGAACACGCACCTCATCCTGCTCTTCGTGCTCCAGGATGGCCTGCAGGAAAGCTCTGCGCTCGTGGCTGGACGACTTCTGGTCGAACATACCGGCCTGGATGACTTTCTGGTCCACGTTCAGCTTGTACTTGGCAGCGGCCAGGATCTTCTCCTCCACGCTGTTCACGGTGCACAGACGCAGCACACGCACCTCATTCTGCTGCCCGATACGATGAGCACGATCCTGGGCCTGCAGATCCTAGGAGAGACAAGAAAGCAGTGCTCAGAAACTAAATACTGTGGAACAAATAAAGATGATCACAGAAGAAATATATTCTTGTTCATGGAACATGATCTTTACTTAATTTCCTAAGGTTTTTTGGCATAAAAAAAAAAAAAATCAATAAATCAATCATTTTGACCCATGCAATGTATTTTTGAATATTGCTACAAATACACCCCAGCGACTTAAGACTGGTTCTGTGGTCCAGGGTTACATATAGAAAAAATATCTATATTTTATATTCTATTCAATTGAATAAGCAATAACAAGAACAATAAGCTACTACAAGAACCTTTAAATCACAGTTTCCGCTATTGTTAAACACCGTTACATTTAAAGGGACAGTACTGTACCTGGTGAGGGTTCCAGTCGCTGTCAAAGATGATAACGGTGTCAGCAGACTGCAAGTTCAGCCCTAGACCTCCTGCTCTGGTACTCAGCAAGAAGATAAAGTACTGAAAGGACGGATCATTAAAGTTCTTCAACAACATGCCACGGTCCTCAGCCTTAGTGGTTCCTACAAAGACAAAAAAAGTGATGTTATCACAGTTTAACTCATAGATTTGAATGAATTTACTTTTCAAATAATAAAAAAAAATAAACGGCAGATACAGTAGTTTCCCAGGACCTGCGAAAAGAACTTCCTAAAACTCTTCATTCTGTGTGAATCAGGTTGTTGCGACTCACCGTCCAAGCGCAGGTATTTGAAGTTGCGGTAGGCGAAGTAGTCCTCCATGATGGTCATGAGCGAGGTCATCTGACAGAAGAGCAGCACTTTGTGGTTGGTGGCGCGGAGCTTCGGCAGGATACGGTCCAGCAGCTCAAACTTACCGGAGGCACGATACAAATCAGGTCTAAAAGAGAGCAGTATAGTACATAAGATAAGAGAAAATCAATTGAGAGTGAATAAGGATATGACGCTTATACACAAAATGGTGCTCTTTGTACCCCTTAACGATGCATCCAGTGAAGCCAAAATGCTCAGATAAGGATTCCTAAAAAAAAAAAAAAAAAAAAAAAAAAAAATGCATAAAAAAGGGGTCATATACGCCTAACAGATAAATGCACAGAATATAAATGACTTTGTGAAGAAAAGCAAATGATCACCTCAATGTGCTGGAACATGTAAGGGTGGTTGCAAATCTTCCTCAACTGCATAATAGTGTTCATCAGAGTCTTAGTGCCGCCTTTACCCTGTAACAAAACAAGAAGATGGATATTACATGAATTCAGAAACACACCGAAGGCTCTTCTTGACATGAGTCATGTCTTCTCACCTTCTTGTCTTTCTCAGAGCCATCAGTGAGCAGCACTCCTTTAGCCTGCATGTGTCTGTACAGCACTCTCTGAAGAGCCGACATGTCGCACTTGATCACATACTCCACCTGAACAAAAGAAAACAGATGACAGAGTTACATTTTAATGTAAAAAAAAAAAAAAAGAGCATATGATAAACTGTGACGTAATTTCTGCAGCAAACAGCTCAGCAAAATGCTTAATAATTGTAATATTTCACAATAATACCGGTTTAGAATGGTTCTGTCAAACGGTTAATAGCGATTCATGGACGATGGTATAGTCTATCAACCCAACCCTAGTGTGCATTGAATATTGCAGATTTTAAAGCTTATTTTCGTGCGCTTCTTTTGATTGAAAACAGAGGAAAGCTGTCACAACAAACACACAGATTGAAATACACATTGAAAAGCATTTTTTTTTTTTTACTGAACAGGTTCAAGCATAAAACAAACCTTCTCGGGCAGTTGGGCCTCCACTTCTTTCTTCAGTCTCCTGAGCAGGAATGGGCGGAGCACTTTGTGCAGACGACGAATGATCAGAATGGTCTCTTCTTCGTTCAGGTCCACCTTTTAACCATGACAGGATGCAGTTTAAACATTGTGCATTTATAGAGCTAGATGACACAAACATAGCCTTTCGTTTTATTGTATCCTGTCTAAATGCACTAATACACCTACTGCAAGTTTTCATACCTTCTCTCCGGTCATGGCGAACGGAGCGTTGAACCACTGCTCGAAGGTGCTGCAGCTCTTGAAAATGGTGGGCAGCAGGAAGTTGAGCAGCGCCCACAGTTCGGGGAGCTTGTTCTGGAGCGGAGTGCCGGTGAGCAGCAGACGCCGGGGCGCCAGGTAGTGCGTGTTCAACACCTGAGTCAGTTTGCAGTGGTGATTCTTCATACGGTGACCTTCGTCCACTATCATGTACTTCCAACGGAGCTGAAAGAGTGAGGAGCATCACAAACTGAGCAAGCGGTTCTCAGTC
Source organism: Enteromius afrohamiltoni (assembly GCA_034779775.1). NCBI lineage: Eukaryota > Metazoa > Chordata > Actinopteri > Cypriniformes > Cyprinidae > Enteromius > Enteromius afrohamiltoni. Next base: position 17,709,653 of record JAUYWG010000033.1, read on the forward strand.
AAAAAGCTTGTTAAAAAAAAATTATCATAATAGTTTGACAATTGGCAGGTTCAGGCCCAGCTGAGGTCATAACAAAATAAGTGTAGACACGACAGAAGAGATTCGCGATGAAATGTAAAGAGCTTCTTTGATTATAACAAAACTTAATGAGATCACAATGAACTAAGATGACAGCTTTTTACTGACTACAAAGTGAGCGCTCTTTGCATGCTTTCTAGGCTATATATAAATATAATCCATTCAGAATTTGCATAAACTTGTTTTTCATGCTGTTAAGAGGGCCAGCAGCCACATAAGTTTGGGAAGTGACATCGGCACATAAATGCAGAATTCATTCTAGAAATAGCAATAATTGACATGTGGAATAACAGCAATAATGTGTGTAAAAATAGATGTGCATTAAGGCTAGAGAAGCCTCGCTAATTTTAGAGAATGCTCAGTAATTTAATTCTGCACCCTGGCAGGTTTGTACCTTGGCCAACACTTGTTTGTCTTTGATGATGTACTCGTAAGTGGTGACCAGCACGTTGAACTTGCCGCTGCGCAGAATTGGAACAAAAGCACGACGAGCAGCAGGAGAGCCCTGAGACGAAAACAAGCCAAGAAAATGAGTTATTAATCCTGTGAAGTCCAGTAAGTTTTATTTCTTATTACTTAGCATTTGTTTATGGAAAATGAGTTTGAATTTGCTGAAAATTGTTTTATGACATTATTTCAATACCATGACCGAATCAAGTAATCACCTTATAAGAAACTTTGACCACAGATGGAGCCCACTTATCAAACTCGTACACCCAGTTTGACAGAGTTCTGTTAGGGAAACAAATCATTATGAATATGTGTTGAAATATTGCCAAACGTAATAGATCAATATGAAAAAAAAAAAAAAGGTTAAAGCAGACATGCAAACAACATTTCTACACTGTAGGTAGAGTATAGAAATGTATAAAAAGACATTCTGAAAAACCGTTGATGTAAATAAACAATCTGCTGGAATAAATGTTTGTTGGTTTATCGTTTGAAACTGACAAATTTAAAAATGTAAATAATTAAATGTAAACAATTTTATAGTTATAATTATAATATACTATCATTTTTATATGCTTGCTCCCCATTTTATAGAATACAATAGTAGTGTTACAATGTCTACAAAAAATGTAAATAATTTGTGTTTTTGTCATGCTGAATGAGTGAAAAATGGTGGAAATATGGCCGCTGTAGAGAAAATCTGCTTACTGAAATCGGTTTGAGTTAAAAGTAAACACCCAAACTTTTTCCAGCCATAAAAGGACGCTTCACCAAAAAATGTTTTGTGTTATTGTATATGCAAACGTCATCAGCAAGAAGACCCCAACTACTGCAAAATGACTCCACATTTACCACATTGTCAGTTTGTCCAGTGTGGTGCAGCTCTAGTGTATAGAGAGTGACTCACGAGAGGGGGACGATGATGAGGAAGGGTCCATTGAGGCGTTTGTACTCCATGAGGTAGGTGATGAGAGCAATGGTCTGGATGGTCTTTCCCAAACCCATTTCATCAGCCAGAATTCCATTTAAGTTATTATTATACAGAGACACCAGCCACTCCAGACCTTTGATCTGCAGATGAGAAAGACGCAATAACAGCGGGCCATTTAACAAGTCTGATCAGGCCACTCAAGACTTTGAGGTGTATTTGCAGTTTGTTTGGTCTGTACCTGGTACTGTTTGAGCTGTCCATTTATTAGCAGGCTTGACTGCCTATCCACCTTCTCGGTGACTTGGTGAGCCACGGCATAGTACGACTGCAGGCCTCTAACAAACGCTGCATTACCGTATTCATCGTCAACATCCTGCTTGGCATGCCTGTTTAAAACATCATGGATATTACTATAAACACTATAACAGAACAGGATTCCAAGAGGAGCATGGGACGGGATCACATAATCCCATTTGAATGTAGTAAAAAAAAAAAAACAAACAAAAAAAAACATTAACATACTCAATGATGTGACGGGCGTCCACCTCAGACACATCCTCACTGTCTGGATCTGAAATAATCTTCTTCTCCTCTGTTGGGGCCTGAGACGGCTGAGGCTCCTCCTCATCGTCCTTTACAAAAAAAACAAAGAAATTAGTTCAATTAGTAATATTTATCAATTAATCAAATTAATGGAGGTTATAAAATGCATAGAGACAACCATATAAATCTAATAAAAATAAACGTAATTAAACGAGGTAATTAAAATTGGTTTTCAAATGTTGTAATACATAATGTGGCTACAAATAAAAGAGTTATGAAATATAAAACTATTAGACAATTTTGTAACTATATAAAATATTTGAAGGTATTCTAAATAAAATTAATAGGAATAAAATGCATACACTATATGGTTCAGTTAATACACATTTTTACACCTTCACTGGGGCGTAACATCAAATCATTAATGGTTAAAATATCTTTATAATATCACTCTTTTGTTTTGGACACTCTATTGGTGCATAAAGACCAACATTTGTTATCTTTATCAGGCCATAAAAGCAGTGTCACATGATTAACTAGCCGTAATTCTGATTCTGAAGACGCCCTACATTCTGACATCAAGGCTGTGAAGGCACACACAAGAGTTCTCTTCAAGACCACTTAAAGCCCTTGCAGAAAGCACAGTGTTCAAGAGAACAACCATACCTCTTCCTCTTCTGAGCCGCTGTCTTCACTATCAGACCGCGGGGCCACCTCGTACCTATAGACATTATACAAACACCTTTAAACCTGCTGCTTTAGACACAAATAACAAATATGTATGAAGTGTTTATCATATGCTTCTCAATCCCTTGTCAGTAATAGATACACAAGTACTGAGAAACTTCATATTGTGAAAGAACGAGATCCCTTAAGTGTGTCTCTCTCACCCAGGATTCATCTCCAGCCAGGCTTCCAGCTGTCCTGCTTTAGGAGCGTCCATGCCAGTGAGGATTTTCCCACTGTCCACGTGAATCACCTTCACTGGTAGGTCACTCATTTGACTGGTTTCATCCAGAGGCTACAATAGGAGACAAAAATGTAGTTTTATTAGACTAACTACCACTGTTTGTGGCTAATAAGGGTCCATGGCTTTTGGCAAATTAAGCATCACTTTGACTTGGAGGCAAGTTTCTCTAAACATGATACACATGTATGTATACATGTATACACGTGCCAATAAAGACAAGTCTGAAGCAAAGCAAAACTAAAAAAATATACATATACATATATATAAATATATGTGCACATTTAAGCTTCTCTCTTATCTTAAAAAGTGTGTGAAAGCATGGCCAAAAATATTTTAAGATCTCACCTCTCCATCTGGACCCAAAGCCGGAGCTCCACCCTCAGCGTTCTCTGGCTTCTGTGAAAGGGGAAAGCAGAAAGGAAGATAAACACCCGAGGACAGCTTGACTTCGATTCTATTACAGAAACTCTTTCCAATCCAGAGAATCTCATCACCTTCTTCTTTTTCTTCTTCTTCTTGTCTTTGAGCGCCTGGACAGCTTTGTGAGCTCTGACGAGCTCTGTGAGGTTGGCCACATACTCATCCGTCTGCTGCAGCAAGTAAGCCAGACGTTTGTCCTTCTTCTGATCGATCAGCTTCCTGTAACCCTCTTCATCTTCAGCCTGGATGGAAACGCACACACAAAAGATGTTTTTGTTTTGTTTTTAGACATATGCTGAGAAAAACAGGTCCACCAGTTTAAATGGTTAAAGGTCAATTCTGTGCATCTCACCATCAGCCTCCTCATTCTCTCCTTCTCGATACGCTCATTCTCCTTCTTCTGCTCTCTCTCGGTGTTGGCGTGGTACGTGGCTACGGCTTTGGTCAACTTCTGCATCTTTGCGGTGATGGAGCGATGATATTCTTTGAAGTCCTTTGCATGCTGCAGGATGCTGTTGAGATACTCCTACAAATGCAATAAAAGAACAGGCGGTTCGGTCACGAATGATCTTTTATCATTTTTGAATCAGGTTAAAAGTGTGAAGAAAGCACTTCACGTGATTTGAAAAGCAGCTAGAATGGTGCATTACCTGATGTTTCTGACGGCGTTTGCGCTCTTGTTCAATCTTCTGCTGTTTCTCCAGTTTCTCTGTGATACGAGCCTCACGCAGGGACTGTCTCTTGCTGCGCTTGTAAGCCTTGCCGTTCAGAGCCGTCTCCAGGGCTGTGTCACGCCTCATACACACCACCACTTCCTGGCGGAGCTGTGTTTTAAAAGACAACATGGGTCAAACACCACTAAAGCATAGCAGGACTGGGCTGAAGTCAATCACAACCACTTTCCAGAGCATTTATTAAAAAAAAAAAAAGGGTAAATAAATATGAATAAATACACAAAATAAATCTAAAGTAACAAATGAACAATAAATATAATAATTAGGGAAGCACTGATGTATCAACCAATAAACCGCATACGAAAAAGCAATAATAAGATATCAGTCGATTGTTTAAAAACAACTGAAGATCAGATCATGTCATCCAAAAGGCGTCAAAAAAAATCTGTCAGTACTAGTGCTGTGTGAATAAAACACCGTCTCTTATGTAGAGTTACACTGAACTGGGTGATAATGTCAACACAACTGCAATGTGTAAGCTCTTCAAAAAAATTAAAAATAAGAAAAAGAAACCTATTCTCTGTAATATGTAGATGCAATTCATACCTGTCTTTGAAAGTTCAGGAGCCTAAGTGCCTTGAGCTCAATATTTGCTTTTGTCCTCAAGTCTCCAGCCAGAGAGCCGGGAAGGTTCTCCAGCTCCTGAATACGATGAGCAATACGAGCCTGTAACCTGACAGGTGGGAAGAGCGTCATTAAACAGTTGTAAAACCAAGGGTGTAAAAAGTTTGTGTTCCCAGGATTTAAAGAGTGTTCAAACATCAATACACCTCTTTTCCTCATCTCACCTGTACTCTCTCTCCTGGAGGATCTCCACTGGGTCCAGACCCCGGGGTTTCTGGATGGGTGTGATGCGGTTCTGTTTCTGATGAAGCACCATGGGCGGTTGTCCTGGAGATTGGGTCTGAGGGGGCATGACAGGTGAAGCGGCGGGAGGAACCGAAGGTGGTGCTGGAGACGGGCGGCCCGTGGGCTGAGGAGGAATTAGCTTCTGTGGGGCACTTGCAGGGGCGGCAGCATTCACCATGGGCCCTGGGGTTACAAAGATGTGGTAAATACATGACTGTCTCCTTGCAGAATACAATAGGGCTAAATATTGAATTGATATGAATTGTGGATAATTATCACAATTTACTGACCTTCAGGCCAGGATTTAGGTGGTCCATTGGTGGGTTGTCCCTGAAGGCCTGGAGGAACACCAGAAGGTCCTGGAGGCGGCATGTTTGGCCCGACCATTCCTGTATAAAAAAAAAAAAAAAAAAAAAAAAAAATATTGTTACAAACATAAATTACATTTCAAGATCATTTTTTACTGAATATTTATGAACTGAGTAATACTGATTAAATATATGCACCTAATTTGCAGGAATGTCTTACCAAAAATAATGCAATCTAAAAACACGTTGTAAGGTCCTCTAGTTTCATAAGGTGCTTATTTCAGAGAGCTGAATTTAATACTAGATATCGCCTCACCTTGTGGTCTATTGTAATTGGGTCCCCCAGGTCCTGGGCCTCCTGGTCCAGGTGGTCCTGCTCCTTGTCCTGAGGCAAGGGGCATGTTGGGCATCCCAGGCTGCATGCCAGGCATGGGCCGTTTTCCCTGCACTGCCATCTGGAGGTGGTCAGGCAGAGCTTGCCCACGTGCTAGTATCTTATAGGCCATGATCTGTGCCCGCAGTTGGTGAAGCTGGTTTTGGTTAAAAGGAGTGGGTCCGCCGGCACCACCAGGTCCTGCATTTGGAGGACCTCCGCTGGGTCCTGAACCTGGACCACCACCAGCACCTCCACTCCGGTTCTGTTGAGCCATGCCCTGCGGATCACCTCCCTCCATGGCACCGGGACCAGAGGGCATCATGGGGCCAGAAGGAGGGCCATTAGCAGGTATCGGACTGGGGGCATGTTCAGAACCACCCAGAGGAGAGGGGTAACCTTGTTTTAAAAAAAAAAAAAAAAAAAAAAAAAAAAAAAAAAAACCCAATTATGACAAATTTTACAGATTCAGAAGAAAGTGTTGAAAAATGCCAAGCAATGAATGTTTACCAATGCATTGCTATTGCAACTGCTAATGCGCTCTGAATTTGAGCTTTCATTCATATCTGTGGCACAACGCAGGATGCAATAAAATAGAAATGGCGATAGTTGTGGGAAATCAGAGAAAAAAATAAATAAAACTGTAGTATCTCAGAAAATTAATCTCTCAAAGATTAATAGGATTCCACATTTTACGAACAAGGTCTAGCTTAATGAAAATTGTACCACTAAAATATAAATGTGCACAACAATTACAGCACTGCACAAACTTTTGTAAACACATCCCACTTTTATTATTTGTTCCTTTTTCTGTCATGACTCTGTAGTTTCCAACAGCTTTGGGTTTTTCCGTCTCAAAAGGGTTACCCTGTTCATCCAACATTTCTGTCTGTACGGAAACAAGCGTGCGAGCGGCCCCAGCAGAGGAACAAAGCGATGCACATCAAAGGGAAATGTGAACAAACAGGTTGGATGGCTTTTCTATACCCAGACTAAGTCTAAACAGTTTAGCAGTGAGCTCGCCATCTGTTCTCCATATAACAGACACAGAGCTCTTAAAACATCTGTATCTCTTACATTTCACACATGTGCAAATATCAGAAGGAGAGAAGGACAGAAGGAGTGATAGAACAGAGAAAGCACCCAACACACACACAAAAAAGAACAAGACAGACAGAAATAATGATAAATCAAATACCAGATATATAATGATAAACAGAACAACAGAATAACAGACAGAAGGACAGACACACAGAGATAGAGAGTGCAAGCAACAGACAGATACAAAGAAACTTGTTTTCAGAAAAGAAAAAAAAAACAAGTAAAATAATCTTGTTTTCTGTTTGCCATTGGCAGATTTCTTTGCCTGTTCTAAGAAAAATGTCTCTTAATTTTTACTTTTTCTTAAAACAAGACGATATTTTTTACTTGTCTAGAAAACCCTTCTTTAATTTAATTTAAGGATTTCAAGATATATTGGCTGGGGAAAAAAAAAAAATTGCAGTGAAAGCACAGAACAAAAGTAGTTATAGACAGATACAAAGAAACACAGGTAGTTAGAACAAATAGATAGAAAGAATGACAAAGACAGATAAAACGACACAGAGCGATAAAGCAACAGATAAAAAGAAACAGGCAGAAAAAGACAGAATACAGAGAGAAACAACAACAGACAAATATAGTGACTGATGAGCAACAGAAAGACACATAGGTGGAACAACAGACAAAAAAGAACGATAGACAGAATGACAGACTAATGCTAAGAAACAGAAAAACAATAGACAGAAAGAACAATACAGACACAGCTACAAACAGACTCAAACAAAAAAAGTCATACATAGAACAGACAGATACCTTGAGAGTGTTGGTCCATAGGACTGGGTGGAGGTCCCATGCCGCTGTGGCCACCCTGTCTCATTCCCATACCCTTCATTTGACCGTAGCGTTGATCTTCAGGAATGCCTTTATCATGCATGCCTTCCATGGGCTTCAAAACAAAACAAAATAAAGAATGACTCAAAGAAACCAGCCAAACACCAGAAACCAAACACATGCCACAAAACCACAAATAAATCAGACACATATTGATAAAACCTGGCAGTACCTTGTGCATTTGGTGCATGTTGTCCTGGGGGTAACCTGAGGGGCCCTGTGGAGGTAGTGGGTGTCCTGAGGAGGGGGGCCCAGGGCTGGGGCCCATCATGCCATGAGCAGAGCCAGGTGAGGGCCCAGGACTAGGCCCTAACATGGCCCCTGGAGACGGCCCAGGGCCTGGGGAAGGGCCCGGCCGAGGGGTCCCGCCCATAGGTGGGTCAGGGGTGGACATCTCTCAGCAGAGCCGGAATAAGTGAGAGGCAAAAAAAACAGCGTTCTGTAGGCGCTTTCAGAAAGCCTGTAATAGAAAATAAAACTCGTTTTAATCCGGCAGCCTCGATGAACAAGATATGTTGCTGACGTACACAGGAAACACGAAAAACTAATTTATAAAATACACAACTCTTTAAATATCAATTTAAATATTTAAATTAGTTTAAGATCAATTTTAATACTTGTAACATGTATTTAACAATTTTAGCTAATAATAATGATGAGACAATACATGGAACAAAAAATATTCCCAGGTTAACACAACACCATGTCTTATCTCTCCCTAATGCTTTAAAAGCTCAGTTTCTGTGCCTATGTAAAAACATATGCAACTAGTTGAATGAATCCAGTTAATTATAAAAGCACAGCCCTTGAAATGCGGAATAAAAAAATGGGTTAATTAATCTGTGCCTTAATGTATGTCAATGACTACGTTAAAATATTCCAGTGAAGACCCCAAAGGTTTTTTTTAATCAGATTGTATCTTAGTTTGCCTATTAGATACCAGTCAGGCGGTAATACGTGAAGTATGTGTGCGTGTGTATTGAGGAGACTCCACAGATCTTAGTTATTACAGAAATGATATTGCACTTAAAATATGAAAAACTGAAAAAAAATACTATATATATATATATAATAATGTAACAGTATAAAACATTGTAATGTTTTAGCATTGGATGCTATAAAATGTATCATGACTGTTTAACGTTTTATATTCGGCTGTAAATCTTTAATAAAGGATGTCAGGGTTTAATTCTGACAACATGCTGTACAACTGGGGCAAATTTTCACAGATATAAACTAACCGTATATTTTTTCCCAGCCAATAATAATGAATATGTTCAATAAACAAGATGAAGTATGTAACCACTTAAACAAATTCACCGTGGGAATTTTTCACTGGAGCAGACATTGTGACAACTAGCCCCGGTGTCAATAATACAACGCAACTTGCGTCTTCAACTGGCAACCAACTGTTTTTTAGACCGTGGGTCACAAACACATGTGGTATTTAATTGATGAAAACGATAAAACTAAACTAAACAATACAAAATAAATAACTTTCATGAAGTAATTACTACCTGAAAACGCATATGCCGGTTAACAAGCTGTTTGCGAGTTTATTTACAAAAATAACCACACATTTACAAACACATACAATTAGTTATGGAACAAAACCATATTATTTTAAATATAAAAGTGTTCTAATAAGCAGTGATAAATTAAAGGTATATTTCTCCTTTTTTCTCCAAGGCTAACGTAAATTAGCAGCCGGCTAACATTGTATAGCTAAACATTAACATTAGCCAACAACATCCCACAATCATTAAAGCCTAGATCCAACACTATAATAAACCACGATATAATGCTATAGAAAATGTGTTATACGTACACACGATTACGACAAAAAATCTAAAATTATTTTCCTGTTTTTTAAGGACGTGACCCAACCAGGGAAGAAGAGAGACATTCGAGCTCCATTAAAGCCTAAGACATAAAACAAAACGACTTTTAAAACCGGTTAAAATATTCTCTCTACGTTTTTATACCCGACTGCTTGCGTCGGCGGAGAGTTTAAACGTTATTTTAACTATTTAAATCGGTTTAAAAGCCACAAACAAGACTCAAAAGGAAAGACAAAGAACGGCAAAGGACTCGGTTGTGTGTATGTGTGATTACAGTCGGCCATGCTGTGCTTCTCCATGTCCGTGTGTGCTTTTAAAACCGAATCATTTGAGTTCTAAAGCTCGAACTCAGAGGTAAATACCGCGAGCATCTCTTTTAAGATGATTGATCCTACCCGCCTCCCGTACGCTTGACCCCGGTCCCCCGCTCGCGTTACATTCCCAAAACTTATTCATTCATTCTGCCGCTGCTGGGTTGCTGTAATGTCGGACTGATCCGAGCACAGCAAACCCGCGAAACAAACAACTTATCCGCGTTCTAAAACGGTACAAAATGTATCAGTTTAAAAGTCCGCCATGACGTCATGTGTTCTATAAACATTGTGCCGCGTTTAGAGCGTGACTTACAGTATAGATTCGCGCCGGTCTCTTCCCCGTACTCTTCGGCAAATCTAGAAACAAAGGGCAGCTCAGCTAGTTCCTTTTCCCTCTCACTTCCCCCTCCCATCTGGTCTGATTGTATCTCTAGAGCGGCCTGAATGCCTCTGTCAGCGGCTCGCGAGCGCCCCCTAAAAACAACGAGCGGAAACTCCCGGTTTGCGCCTCAAGCTGAGCGGAATGTAGGCTGCACGGCTGAATGGGGGATGGGTGCTGCTGGTTGCCTGCTGAATTATTCTCAGTTTTAGCTACTATTACGTTTCATATGTATTTCTCGAACAGTGCTATTTGTAGCATAGTAAACCAGGTTGTGAACGAGCAACAGTCACGTTATCACGGAAACTTTCTGAGAGGCTTATGTTTTATATGAAAGCCAGCTGAAATAGCAGCGTCTACTACAACAGCAAAGGCGTTTGCAATGTTACAAAAGATGTGTATTTCGTATGCTCTTTTTTTTTCAACATTCCGTTCATCAAAGAATAATGAATAAAGAAATGGTTTCCATAAAAATATTAAACAGCACAATTGTTTTCAACACTCATAAGAAGTGTTTCCTGAGCAGCAAATATATTATACATAAAAAATATATATATTATGAGTGATTTCTAAAGGATGCTGAAGACTGGAGTAATGCTGCTGAAAATTCAACATTATAATTTTTGTGAAACATATAGAAGTTACTTTAAATTGTAGTTTTTTTTTAATATATACTGTATATATATATATATACACACACACACCCAAAATGTTTGAATGGTAGTATATATATATATATATATATTTTTTTTTATTACTAGTTTGTACTCATCTTCTTTAACACTTATCAACGTAAAGCTCAAATATAGATAAACTATGCTGTTTTACTTTACTGGTGCTATTATATAGTCACTATATGATTCAAGGCTTTGGAGGCAACACGTTGATATCAATGTGTTCACACGCCAATTCTAACAAATCACTGCAAAACGTATGAAAAATGTACTTATATACACAATGACCACAATTCATATATAAAAATATTTATTATGTACAAAAACAAGCTTTTTACATTCAGTTCTGTATCTACTAGTAATAACATCCAATTTGTGTCCCATGTGCAATTTTCTTCCATGTTAAAATACAACGTTAAATGTGCAGAGATAACTAAAAGACATTTATAGGTTGAATTCCCTGAAAAGTGTTAAGCACACGTTACCACATCTGAGGACTCTGACTCGCATAACATTAGCTCAACCAATAAGATGAGTTTGAGGCTGGAACATCTGAACAACGGCAATAGGGAAGAGTATTCTAGAAACCTGTATAGTCCGTATTCTACTTTATGATGCTAGTGGTGAAAAAGAACATCACTTAAAAAAACCCATACATTTTGCAGCTAGTGTGAAAGACAGTAAATGTAAAAATCTGTGCATAGTTGTGCAAGACCTCTTTCATGAATAACACTTCTCTTAATACTCTTTTCAGTGTCCGATTAATAAACACACCTTGTTCTTTAGTAAAACAGTCACTTTCTGATTGCTCCACTTAAGGCACTACAGTACAGATGAAACATCTCAAGGCATAAAAAGTTAATTTGCTGCAACTGAAGGCAAAAAATGTCTTTCATAGTCTGAGACACATTGCTGGTCCCACCAATCTTCCTCATCACCGCCATCCTTCTCTTCATCAGTGTCAACCATCTCACTGTATTCCTTTGCCCAGCTGTCATGCTTTAAAATGTTTTTTCTCGCCTCCTCAGGCTCTTCTTTAGGCTCGTCTCCACCTTTATTTGTTCTGTCCAGTCCATTTGGCAGCTGAAAATGTTCCACATCGATAAAAGCCTTGTTTTGTTCAGCCTCTGATGGAGCAGTAGGTGTGTCGCAATCCGGCTTCTCCATAACCTCCAGCTCAGAGATCTTAATATTCAGCTCAGAAGGAGAACAGTGCCGTGGCCACGCATGCTGGAAGAACAGACAAGACATTAGTTAATATTGGACTGTTTTTGTGATGTCTCTTTCATATGAAAAACTCAAAAGACATTAGATTCTCACCTGAAAGTTCATATGCTTAAATGTTTTACTGTTAATTGGATCCGGGATCTTCACAAAACACCAATCCCGTTTGTACCTACAAAATGACAAATTACTGTGAAAAAACTATCATGCTAAACAATGCCAGCGATGCCAATGCAAAAAAAAAGTGAACAGAGCATAATTTCAAAATTTAATGATAGATTAATATAGTTGAAAATAACACACAAAGTAATAATAATACACACAACAGGGCTAAAAGCACTTGGGTAATTAAACTAAAGATTTTAAGAAAAAAAAAATGTAAATACAAATATAATTAATTGAAGCATAATTTTATTTACTTATTTTTTTATATTTAAATATTTTATATTGAACTTTTTATTTAAAATATTTATTATTTTGCTTTTTATTATTTTACCAATATTGGGTATTTTGTATTTATTTCCTTTGTTTCAATGCAGTGTTTGTTAGAGCCTTTTTTTAGAATATTATCTCCTACCCATAATAACTGAGGATCTGTATATACAGTATAAAACAGGTGTTTTATTGGTCAAATCTGACGCCATCGAAAAACATCAGACACTGACAGTGGAATGGCAAAAAATGCTTGAGAACCTTTTTTGAGAGTTCAACTTATTTTAGATCAGTGCTGCATATTTAGAGAACAAGATGCAAACACAACAGCCAAACACATCTGTATTAATGTAAACAATAAACTACTGTATGTAGCACAGTGGAATGGAAAAAAGTTCTGTGTGAATCAGTGTGTCCATGTACTTTTGGCCATTTAGATGGAATTATGAAAAAAAATGCTATACTTACACCAACACCAACACAAAAACAAACGCAAATAAGACCAGGGGCATCAACATTATGAATACAGTCAACAGGGTAGCATTACCTAGGAGATGAGATGGACAGAAATGATTGGTTTACTACCTAAAGCTAAATGTGCGATCTGTATGCAAAACAAGGATGTCTCAGTATTTTGGATTACGCATGCAATGGAAATTACAAACGGAAGAAAGAAACAGCTCATATTCCCTGTACTTACTGTTTTTTTCACTGGTGGAGAAAGTGGTCAACAGCTTGTCGCCTTCACCAGCAGCGCTCACAGCGCTCACCCAGATGTGGTACTGCTGGGCAGGCTGCAGTTCTGACAGCTGCATGCTGGTTCTGTTACTGCTTAAATTAGACCCTGTCACACAGATATACACTACTATTCAAAGCTCGGGGGCTCACCAGAAATACAACTAACAGCAATACTGTGAAACATCATTCCAATTTTAAATCGTTTTCTATTTGAATATATTTGAAAACATCATGTATTCCTGTGATGACAAACCTGTTTCTTTGATGCCCACTAAGTAATGCAGGATGACACCCTTGCTCTCATTTACAGGGATGGGGCTCCATATCAAGGTAGCAGAGGAGTGAGTGATGTTCTCCACGTGGATTTGAGGTACTTTAGGAGGAACTGGCAGGGAAGATTAAGACGTGAAGGCTATGTTAAATTTGATGACAGGATATCACATATTAACCAGCCAAGAATTTAGTCAATTCAATCTGTTACAATAATACAAAACAATTATTGACAACCCACAACGCACTCTTAGATACACAATGTAACCACAATTGAGGCAGAGGAGTGCAAGTTGTTGAGAGGTGCAGTTATCTATTCATTTATTCTTCAGGATTTTGACTGTCTGTTGTATTTGCAAACTGAACTGAAGAAGCTGTCTATGCAGGGTTTACAAAATGCTCAGGGCTGGGTTCTCCGATAACGTTGTCTCTTAGCGCGCTACGAAGACTCAAAAGGTACACCTTAACTACAGTTATACCTTTTCTACGTGTGTTCTCCGAACTATACCTTAGGATGGTGCTTAAGGTAAACCTTCTTAAGCGTGACCTTAGCAGGTGCTGTCCATCGATATCGATGCCTCAATGATCGATTGTGGGCTCTTTCCTTCACAGCGGTATAGGAAAAGTACTGAGAAAACAATGTTCTTTATAAAGCAGCGTTTCGGAAATAGTACGAATTGCATTTATCGGGGCTAATTTAAATATGAACATGCAGAAATAAATCCGTTTATGTGTTTATAATTTAGCAAGTACGCAATCCCACACCCTCACGTGTGTTAATGTCCTCCGTATGCCGACCCATCAGCCGCATAGCGTCGACTTCGATTGAAGTGCATTAGCCTATAATACAGAATGCAACTTATTGAGTGTAAATGTTTTTTTGTTTTGTTCGTTTTTATTCACATTATTAAATAGATGGCATGGTTTACACCTTTATTGGGAAAATAAAGTCCTCCCTAACCCTTCCCAATGCATTATTTTCAACTTTTTTCTTATTTCTTTAATTCTTATTTAAAATAAATGCTTTTCTGATGTTATTTGTGTTACATTAAATTATAAAAGGGGCTAAGAGGGGGTCTCGCCCAGCGAGTAACTCAATGTAGAACCGCCGCTGCGAGTGTCCGCATCACGGTCTCCAAAAAATGGCACAATTTTGCAAGCGCTGCCATAGCTATAAAGTTTGTGTAAACTCATCTTTCTTCATATAGACTCTTAAGCCTTTTCCGTCATGTGGTTCGCCAGCTGATGTGCTTTAGGACAGTAATTAAATTAGTGTATGGAAACGTTCTTAATGAAAACGCTTCCATTCACTGGGTGTAGGCTATAACAGCTTAAGTATTTAAACTTAAGCTTAAGTTCATTTAAACTGTTATGTTAAAGTGCGATGGAAAAAAGCTTTTTGCGTATTGGTGGTCACGTCAGCAGTGATAAGGCATAGCTAAGAGCGCTCCAGACCAACCTTACGAACGAATGACTTACAGAAGGTATACTTTACTAAGAAGGTATCGGAAAACAGGCGCTGAAGATAAGGTACGACTTAAGGTACCTTTTTTTTGTGGTTGAGGGTCATATTTTTAGGTGAACTGTCCCTTTAAGAGATGCCATACCTCCTTCCAGTGTGTATGCAATCGCTGACTTGAGGAAAGTGCTGTGGTTGTAGGAGACAGCAAATAGGGACACATTATAAGCCGTGTAGTTCCAGAAGTCACCTGCGGATGGAGACAAACACAAAATCACGATCAGAATAACAATGAACTACAGCTTGCTTTTTTTTTTTAAACACACCCCAGCACAAACCTGTGAGTGTGACAGATCTCTGGCTTCTCTTTACTCTGACCCAGTTCAGGCACAGAATGTCAGGTACTACAGTCACGTGCTGTACCAGATACTCCAGGATGCTCTCTGAGAACTCTGGGTGTATGGACCATGAGACCCGCAGCGCCTGGCTGTCACCTGTTATACTCAGATTCACCTCAGGTGCTCTCGGTCCTACAGGCATAAATATGATCAAAGATACTGTAGAATTATACACTACTGTTCAAAAAGCTTGCAGTTGGTAAGATTTTATCAAATCATACAATAAAAACAGTAATAGTGTGAAATATCATTGCAATTTAGCACAACCGTTTTGTAAATTAATATATTTCAAAACAGAACATAATTCTTCAGAAATCATTCTAATTGGATTATTTCCTGCTCAACAAACATTTCTTATTATTATCAATGTTAGAAAATAGCTGAGCTGCTTACATTTTTTGTGAAAAAAAACTTGATCCATTTAATGCATCCGTGTCGAATAAAAGTATACTTCTGAATTTCAGAATTTTTTAACATTCTGAACTGTATTGACATTATTAAAACATATCACAGTATGTAGACATTTTTACATTTTCAGCAGAACTTGAACAAAATTAGACACAAATGACAATGCATTGTCTTACCCCTCTCAGCGAACGGCACATATGTGGGGTCCGATGTGCCTATTGAGGTGTTGGCTGACACAAAAACTCCCATAACACCTGATCTGAGGTAATGTCGGAACTGCCGGCAGCTCAGTGGAGTGAGTTGCTGACTTCCAGTGTCTCTCCATTTCCTGCTGACCTGTTGCTTGACCTCAGTACCATTTTTAAGCTTCATAGTTACAATATAGTTGATAATTTCCCCTCTAGCCTGAGACAGGGGCATTTCCTGAGAGACAGCAAAAGACAGTCAAGCTCTGACAGTTCCAGAACCAGTTAGACCGATGCATTATGGGAACGCACCCTACCTTCCAATAGACGTTACAGGAAGATTTGTCAGAATTAGGGCCACAGTCACTCCAAACATCCAGCTGTCCAACCGGTGCTGAAAAGAGAGAATATCATCATTGGTTTAGTTATATAACAAAATATATAAAAATAAAGGAATTAAAGAAATGCAATATGATTAAAAGGTGCTAAGTACATTTTAAAAAACAAAACCGTTTTAAATTGTAATAACATTTCATTGTTGTTACTGTATTTTTAATCTAATAAATGCAGCCTCGGAGAGCAATAAGAGACTAAAAACAACTCAATCATTCTGGATACAGGTCATAGTGTCGGCTCTTTTTAATTTAGGAGTCTAAACATGACTGGCATTCATATTCTACTGCTGAGTGAACCTGCATCAAGACCATCTTCAATAAAACAGTAATTGAGCAATAAATAATAAATGATGCAATGAGTAGTCTTTCTCTGACCTGCAGGGGGCGTTCTGATTGAATAAACGGAACTCCAGTTACTCATGACTTTCTCTTTATATCCACAATGGCAGCGAACACGAAAACTGTATTGTGTGTATGGCTGTGGATTTTGCAACATGAACATGATCTGGTAACCATCCACCTGCAAAATAAGAATTCAACAGAGACGCAGTTTTTAACACATCTCTGACAAAGTTATATATATTTATATAAACATTTAACTAATAAATACAAAAAGCTGTTGTTTTTCTCCTAGACCAGGTTTAAAAGATTTTTTTTTTGAACAATACAATATTCTTTCTCAAAACCCAAAGATCTATGGTTTAATTAACATACTTTTTGAATAGATGTGATTATATTTTCATTAACTTTAATTTTAGCTTTACTTGAAATCCTCTTCAAAATCAGAATAGTCAAATCAATCTGGTTTCTCCTCTCCTCTCACCTCAGTCCAGTCCAGTATGGGATTGTGTGCACGGTACTGCACTTGACAGCTCTTTTCCAAGTAGCCCACTCCTTCACAGTCCATGTCCCAGGTGAGCTCCAGTGGGTCAGCGGTGAGGTTTATATTGTATGGGGGATCTGGCCGTTCTAAGAAAAGAAAAACAGAAAACATTAAAAGCTTGCGCAAAGTTAACTTACAGTTTTTGCCTTGGATACACTTCTTTAGGATTTTTTTAAAACATTTTTGAAAGACAACTTCTCTGCATTTATTTGATCATAACAGTATTTCTTTTTTACTGCATTTTTTGTGAAATATTTGATTAAAAAAAATAATAGTACACTTTAAAGTGTAATTTATTCCTCTGATGACAAAGATGTTTTTTTTTTAAACTATCATTATCATTACTCCGGTCTTCAGTGTCACATGATCCTTCAGAAATCATTCTAATATGCTGAATCATTCTGAAGTGCTGGAAACTGTTGTGCTGCGTAATATTTTGTTGGAACCTGTGATTTTTTTTTTAGGATTCTTGAACGAATTAAACGTTAAAAGAAGAGCATTTATTTTAAATAGAAATCCTTTCTAACAATATACACTACCATTCAAAAGTTTGGGGTCAGTAAATTTGTATTATTTTTTATTTGAAAGAAATTACCTTTTAATAAACTTTAAAAAGTATTACAAATCTTACTCTTTCCAAATTTTTGACTTGTAGTCTATATACATATATATATATATATTCTGATGATTATTACTATGAATAAGTGTTTTAAAAAAATCACCTCCAGAGTCTCTCATATATATATATATATATATATATATATATATGAGAGACTCTGGGGGTGATTTATATATAGATA
>JAUYWG010000033.1:17737518-17758444 GCA_034779775.1 Enteromius afrohamiltoni
TTTTAAATGTATAAACATATTTTTCTTAAATATATACATGCATGTGTATTTAAATATACATAATAAATATACACAGCACACACAACTGGGTAAAAAAAATATAGAATAGCTTGTTTTTCAGGTTAGTTCATCTAGTTCTATAGATGCAAGTCTTAGAAAGCTGACTGTTTCTATAGCAATTGGTTGACTTTAGCAAAACTATATGAGGGACACATCCTGGGTTTTCTATAGACTTTGATGTTTGTACTTTTGATTTGGTTTTTGATTCCTAAATTAAACACGGGTCACTTTTTTCAGTTCTTTTTTTTTTTTATTAGTTTACTTTTGTTATGCACCTGTTAATCTGAATGAAAAGTGTGACTGTAGATGCAGCTCAGCTTATGTCAAATGGTGAGGTAAAACACACTTTGCAATACTCCTTTGACGAGGAAAAACAAAGATGAGTTGCAGAACAGAGAGCAAGAGGGCATTGGAAAGAGGGACAGGCAGGTTTGAGGACGTAAGATGAGCTGCTGTTGTTCAATACTCTGAGACGTCTGGCTATATTTGGACGTTTCCCCTGAGATTTGGTTCATGCCAAGTTGGGCCTTTCCCCCCTCCTTTTCCCATTTTCCATCAATCTTCTGACTAATAATACCAACTTTTCCACATGACGAGGAAAAGTGCGTTCTTTAGGTATCAGGATTTCAAACGCACGTGCCAGCGCTGCCTCTTTACTCGTCTGCCTCTTTTATATCTCTCTCCTGTTGTTCCTGTTGGCCGTTCGGCGTTCTAGCGTGTGAAACGTCTCGGCCAAGTCGTGGAGAGAGAGCATATGCCCATCTCTGCCTCTCTCTCTTTCTCTCATCCTGACATGTGTGTCCTCCTCCGCCCAGCGGCCACCTGTGAGTCTTCCTGTGTCCCTTCTGCCATTGCTTCACGAACGTTCAAGCTAATCTCCAACTCCTCGCCAGCGGGTACTGCTGACGTGCTAACGGCCACAATCAACGCTGACGTCCGACCGCAGCTACTGCTAAAGGATGCCTTTCTCCAGGCCATTACATTTTTAGACAGCTTTACTAAAATACATTTTAACTTTTACAAAGAAAACATAAAAGTTTTTGCACATTAAAATATTGGGTGGTTTATGAACTTTGCAGGGTCGTAATCTAACCCTCATAGACAATGTTTAGAAAATGGCCTGCCACAAATGTTCTAGGCTGGCCTGTCTGAATGTAGACTGCGGTTATTGTTCACAGATGCAGAGCATGAATTTCTGCATGAAGTGTCAGTAAAGTTTAACAAGGTAAGATGGAAGTCACAAAACATTTCATATTTGACAACTGTTTTGCAACTGAGGAGCTATGCAACCAACAGTAATATCTAGCTTTTATTTCTCAACTATGTTTAGCTACTTTACGTGATTGGTGTAGCTGAATTCCTTTTCTTAACATCTTATTGAATGTCTGCAAAATGTTTTTAAGTTCAGAATTAGACTCTAAGACCATATAATGGTCTCTATGACCAGATTTACTTTTATGGGCTTTTAGCTGGTATTTTTAGGACAGCAAAGAGAATCAGTAACGGTAGTGAGAGAGAGATGACATGAGGACATGAGCCAGGCCTCAAACCTGGATCCCATGAACCAACAGATTGTACTGTCCATACCAACAGATGTTATTTTGTTTAGACCTATAAATATAGCGTGAACATAGTCAAAGCAAAAGAGACTCGTTACGATTATATTCACTTATTTTTGACTCCCATTTTAATGATGTGGATTAATTGAGTATTTCAAAGTTTTACGATTGACTCTTTGACAGAAAATGTAGCATCCTAGAAGGTTATAGCATCCTTAATTAGTACATGTTCATACATTTAAGGGGTTATCGGGTTCAAAATTCACTTTTACATTGTAGTTTGAATTGAAATGTGTTTTGGCAGTGTGTGTACACAACCACCCTATAAGGATAAAATCCATCCCAGGGTGTTTTTTTTTTAAATCACCATAAATCATAACCCCTTTCTCAGATCAAGCTGTTCACAGATTCTTGGATGTGTGACGTCACACAGACCAAGGCAATCCCACAATAGTTGAATGATAGTAGCGTTTCAGCACAGACTGGACCGAATGAGTGGGTTTAGTTTTTGGATGTAGTAATGAACATAGCTGCCGTCATTTACTCCTGACACCTTAGCCACCGAAGACGCAGTGCATTAACTATTAACAATTATTTTGTTGTTTTTAAATGTAGCTTGAGCTATGCATTACGATGTGTTAAATAATAAACAAGTTGTTACATAAACATAGACTTTAATCCACATGTAACAAAAAACATGTCTTTCTGTCACTGCTACCCTTTAATATCCTCCATACTCCCCTTTGTGATTCGTTGCTGCATGGCATTAGGTCTACAGGTCTATAAGGAACATAATAAACAAAGGTGCGCGAGAGTGGAACATTTGCACATGCATGTTTTCCACTACTTCATTATGCGTCTGCTCATCAGCTTGTGGAAGATGGGCATCCAATTACTCCTTTAAAAGGAAGTCATTTTTTGACTTTACTAAAGCATTAAAACACCATAATACAATTGCAGATATTTAGTAAACATAGAGTTCACATACTTGTTTGTACACTTCGAAAAAGTGTATTCCGTGTCGAATGTCTGTTTTTGTTTTTGTTTTGCTCAGTGAGGTCATAATTATTATATATACCTAGATGCCTCATTAGCGCTGTTTCTATGGGCCGCAATATGTAAACCATCCACCATGTTGTTGTTGCCGTGTCCTTATGTCATTTACAATAGTAATTACTGAATATTCAAAAGATGCCACAATAATGGTCTGCAAACCCAATAGTCCAAACCTACAGTATGACGAATGATGCAAGTTGACTGTTCCAATATGGCAGACGCGTCTACGTGCTTGGAGTGGTTGAATGGGGTGTCTATATATGTCTATGTGTGAGATTTCTCCCACTGATGGAGATTCCACCCAATAACATTTTGACAATACAGGTTGCCTGTTGGTGGAAAAACATTGTAATGCAGTCATGGAAACGATCAAACAAACCAGATCAAAGAATGAATATTCTACCGGACCGGTCACGTTGACATTTTACAATATGGACGAAAGCAGCTGAAACATTCTTCAGAAAACCTTCAGAATACTTTTGTGTTCCACAGAAGAAAAAAAAAGTCAAACAGGTTTTGAATGACACGTGGGTGAGTAAATTAAGAATTTTCCATTTTGGTGAACTCTCCATTTAAAGTAGGGTAAGTAGCAAATTTTAAAGATGTACTTTTGAGGATACTCATCAGCTCAACAAGTTGAACTCTGCATATTTGAAGTCCAGGACTGCTGAATTAGGCAAACAACATCCAGGACCAGAACAATGGATGCATGAGTGATGTTCACTTGCACTTGCGTGTGTGTGTTCACTTGCAGAATTCAAACATGTAGGATCTCTTCAGCCTCTCAACTGTTTATTAACACCTGTTTCACCATTAAAAAAGCAGGTCGGCGAGAAAAATCCACCTCCTGAGCTCTAGCACAGAGAAAAACTTTAATTACGCTATAGCATTTGAGCTGTCGATGGTAAAACCCAAACTAGATGTGGAACACACAAGCATACGGTTACAAACTAGATTATAAAGTAAAATTTGCGGCCATGCCGAAAATATTGCTTTCTCAGAGTATGAAATTGCTACCAATATTATGTCTAGACTTCAAAGAATGAGAGTAGAAATGCCTCCCAATCATGGAAGCCATCTGTTTAAGAAGAGTTATTTAAAAGAGAGGGAGAGAGAGAGAGAGAAGATGGTCTAGAGGAAGGGAATAGGGAGGGAGGAGGGTTAGAGAGAGAGAGAGTTAGAATAAATCCTTACCACGTAATGATTACGGCTCACAAGTCCTGCCTCTGATATGGAGCGCAGAAGGAGCCGGGATTACAACTATAGTAATCTGAGCACCGCAAGTGCACTCCACAACCACAGACGAACACATTAACTCCAGCAAAACATCAGGGGTCAGGGGAAACTGAAATGAGGCACCTGCGAACGGGACATCGCTTTACAACTACAGAAGTCAAGAAAATAATTACAAACTCCAGGGAATCAGTGGCTAAAATATCTGTTGGCTTGTAATCAACAGCCTGCTAAAACTGCCACCTGTGTGCCCTACTAACTGCCAGTTTTTGGAGTAATCCATGGTGTCTTTTACTGCAATGAGGACTACACTTGAAGAACATGTTGGAAACAAGGTAACAAGGTAAACGAAATTTGTCCGTCAGACTGAAAAGAACTCGGAATACAACGAAAATTCCATTTCCAATTGTATAGAACAACAGACAATTTAGAACTGAGTTATACTCTAATGTTCTTTTCAAAACAAAACTGCAAATGTATGTCTGATTTGGATGCAAATTTGGACCCGTCCAATGAGAACTGAGACACATGTGTCTACCTAACCAGTGACCATTCTGGACGAGGAGCTCTATGCGCGTCTGCACCAGGACACTTGTGGACGGTTGTCTCCTGCCTCTCATTTCTCCTCTGGCATCCGCTCTCCCTCCATCTCTCCACGCCACCCCCCCAACCCTCCCCTCCCTCCATCCGTCCCACCCTCCCCTCACGGAAGATGATGTGACCTTCTGCCAAACTGCTAGAGACCATGCCACTGTCACAGTGGGCTGTTCTGTCTACACTGAAATAGAATCAAACAAGAACCAGAGAGAGAGAGAAAGAAGGAGGGGGGCTGGGGGGAAAAAAAGAAGAAGAAAAAAATCAGGACGAGTCACAGAGGAGAAAATGTGCTGTCGGGCGTCCGGGCTGGATGTGGTTTGCCAAAGCAGGTAACTGATCACCTTCACTTCTGGCAGGGATGTTTCTGGAGCACATATAGACGTAGATGCACTTTAAATGGGATTTTTGAAGTTGCGCACCTGTTAATTTCTGCTTTTAGTGACAGAACTGGCAATTCTATTTAGGATTTGAGCAGTGTGAAATGAATGCTAAGTGTGTTTGGGTTATGAATCATCCTGAAAGTGGTTTACTGTGTTCGGACAACTGTGTCATCTCAAGCTGGTGCACCCACAGGTTGGATGCTTGTTGAAATAGTAAAGTTGTCATTCATGTCAGATTGTTGTTGCTGTAGTATAGTTCCTGACTTGCAGATACAACAAAGATCAATCACTTCTCAAAGCGGATGGAGCGCAATTCTCGTTAAAAGTCGTTGTGCTGGAATGTTAAAGCGGCAGAAATTGAATTCCGTTGAGAGGTGAGCTGAGAGATCTTGGATAGGAAGCAATGACAGCTTTCAGTAATTACTGTTGGGAGCAGTTATTATGGAGCACACACTGACGCATTTGGGATTCGTCCCGCTGTAGCTGTGATAATGTGCCACTTTCGAGGGTGCTTCGTAAGAACAAGGTGGATAATGGAAAGAGAGGTGTTTGGGATGGCTAGAAAAAGACGAAAGCTGGTCTGTCAGATCCAATCACGAGTAATCTTGTGCAAAATGTTCAGGGAAAGTTATTAGGAAATCGCAGTGGTGGGTGACAGTTTCAAAATTAGAAAGAGCCCAGCTAAATATATGCTCCAGGGCAAATGGAAAAACATCATCTCAATCATAATTATAACTCTTCTGTTATCAGTCACATCAAGATGCTTTTTCAGGAATAAAAAAAGAAATAGTAAAACAGGAGATGATAAGTAAAAACTGTTATTTTCAAATATATGTGTGTGGAATATGAGCAGAAATGTCATTTATTAGCATTTATGTTCAAAAATGTAAGATTTTATAGAATGACCTGATTGCCCTTGTATCCTTGTTCTCCTTCAGAGCAGTGCTTTCAGAGTAATACTTTTTATTATTTTTATTATTATTAGAACAGTGTTTTGTGAACTGAGATATGACTTTACTTTTAACGATAAGAAAGAACTTTGCCCTCGCAGGAATAAAGTCGACTATTAAGCTTAGTTGATGATGGGTTAATTATGTTGCATAGTTTAAGTATAATCAAGTAGACCGGATTTAACTATCTCTCTAAGTGTATTTGCTGCAAAATGTACAGAGGCTCTGTGTAGGGTTGGCACTGTGTGTGTAGTGTGTACAATGAAGGACACAGTGTACAGTACGTTATAGAAGTGTAGGAGAGTTACGTCGTGGCCGGCTGTTACGTCAAGGCTACGAGGTGTTCTCTCCTCATTCATGATTTAATCACAGGCTTTTACATTCTGTCTCATCGTGTGTATATCAGTTGAGAAATCATGTCTAATTTTTCAGTTTTCATTTCAAACTGGTAAGAAGCACTTGACTCGATTTCTCAAGGTTAACCTCTTATAAGTCAGCAAAACTGTAGCTTTATCTTGTCACTGGGCTAATAAACTCAGAGGTTTGCCTTTGTACCTAATTAACCCTTATAAGAAATACATTAGTGCCTTAGGGGTGCAAATTATTATCTTAGGTTGCTATAGTGCACCCTTGGGAGTTAGACCAGGCACACATGTGTACCTTTGAAAGGAACTGTCCCAGTAACAAGTTAAAGCTACAGTTGTTTACATTTTTTACACAGATGAGACCGTACAGAGTTTGTAACAATGCTAGTCAAGTCAAGTCAAGTCACTTTTATTTATATAGCGCTTTTAACAATACAGATTGTAGCAAAGCACTGAACATTATCAAATAGAAGAACAGAGTGATAGTAATGTATAATGACGAGATTAAATTTTATTTTTCAATGCTAGAGATGTTTAACATTGGTAATGTTAGATACTTTACTTAAAGCATCAGAGCATTATATTAGTAAGCATCAGAAACAGTAACAGAGACACACAATCTTAAATATGAGTGAAAATGATCAGAGAAAGAGATTGGGTGAGTGTGTGCTGATTCTCAAATGCCGTGTGCTCTTCTGTGTCAGTGTGTGTTTGTCCACCCTGTTGTGTGGTGGACAAGTCAGTGCAGTGTGGAGCCAGCGAACCCTGGGATCAATGCATCTGTTCTCTGCTTACACAGAACACAACCGGCATAGAGCCGAACGTTCACTCGCCTTATCTGTCAACACTCAATACTTGCAACACAACACTAATCGCACTCAAAATCTGTACGCTAAATAAAATTTCATCTAACCACTAACTATAACATCTGTTTTCGGAAACCTGTGCATGTCAAACCATAGATAGATAGATGCATTTAAACTTTGTAGCAGAAATGTGTTTTATTTTTAATCTCAGTAACTGCATAGCAAAACCTTAGCAACGACATACAATCAGTGTTATTAACTAAAACCATAAAAACCTTGTATCAAAATTGCATAACTGAAAAAAAGGATGGAGCATTTCTCATTTTACTTTAGCGTAATCATGTACTAAAATAAAAAATAAAATGTAAAATAATGAATGAATTACTGAACTAAATACCTACATTTAAATCAGAATATTAGAATATTACAGTAATAATAGGCTACTAAAATAATCCTGTTTACAGCACACTAGCATGAAGGTAGTAATGTTTGCCTGAACAAGCACCACTTATTTTCTTCACAAACTTTGTATTTTAAATGTAAGGTTTGTTTTCTGTATAGCAGGGTGTCAACCAGTGCAAATGGGTCAAATCAGCAGTCAAACAGACGTTTCTAAACAGATGCTGTCTTAATCCCTACTACGGCCAAACACGGAACACATATCCACCAAACACACACTGACGTTCCTCACATTAGATGTGCACAAAAACCTGTTTGTGTAATACAAATGCTCACCGAGCTACACCACAGGTGAGCAAACACACTTCAGCAACAGTGGGACTAAAACATTTCAACAGTTGATGTGAGGGATTACATTACATTCATTATGTTGTCTAAGATCACCCAATGCCACAGAACGACATTCAATCTTTGCACAGAGACACATGGAGTAAATGAATTACTCTGGGGCAGCAGTGCTGCTCTTGCTGGCAGTTTAATGAATAGATGTGGTTTTATGAAGATGATGCTGATAGCCATAATGACAGCGCAGTAAATTCAACCGTTTGAACTTTGAATGTTCATCCAAAATTAGCAATTCTTATGACTTCCCTATCTTTGTGTTACTCAATAGGAGATGTTTTATAGAATGTTCGCGCTGCTCTTGAGTCTGGGACTATATACCACTTATTATGAATTCATAAAATAGCTCAGTGTAAGGAACTGATCAAAACTTTCCAAACATTCTCAAAGCTTTCAAAACAGATTCAAAAGGGGTTTTATTTTTGGCTGAGCTTCTCCTTTAAGGCAGCTTTGTTGTCCAGTATTTTAGATGAGTGACTGGCACAGCTCACACCGCTTGATGAGATCTGTCTCTCAGACACAACATCCAGCGCTGCATCACACCATACAGGACAATGCTTCGTCAGCAATTTGTTCCATTATGTGTTGCCCAGAGCTGATCAGCTTAATGAAATGTTGAAATGACTTTAAACTGACTCCCTCGGTGAGGACAATCTGATAACAATGACGCACTCTTAATGGTCATTCTCAAAATATGGAATATATATATATATATATATATATATATATATAAAATATTATTTAATGGCACGAATGCATCAAGCATTTTAACGACTGGCTGTATTCAGAATAGCATTCAAACATGCAATGCAAGTTTCATTTTCAATTACAAGTGAGCTTCACTTGAGAAAGGTGAAGAAAGAAAAAGAAAGGTGGATGGATAGATAGACATATATGGATAGATAGATCAATGGATGAATAGACAGATGGATGGACGGACAGACAGACAGACGCACATACACAGACAGGTAGACTGATGCTGGACAAACCGCTAGATTGATATATGGACAGACGGACAAATATAGATAGACACACAGACACTTTGACAGACTGATAGACAGATAGACACACACACAGAGAGATAGGTGGACGGATGGACAGAAAGGGAGACAGACAGCTAGAGAGATAGATGTTAGCACATTTCAAGAATATAAATGCAAGTTATTGTAACGCCTCTTTATTATCAATTTATGTTAAAAGGTAGAGAGGTTAGTCATGCAAATGAGTTAAACTCATCTAACAGTATTAGATGACAAGCGTGACATGGCCACTGTAGGACAGATGAAAGAGCAGAGCTTGCAGGATTGCTCCAAGGTCATGTAGGGGAAATTGTAAAGTTTTTAAGCAACAAGCTCCCATGGCCACATAATCTGTCAATCATTGTAATTCCTTTGAGTAATGGGCAGGAAATGAACATTCTCCTTTGACTGCAGGTGGGAATGTGATTATGCATGTCTCTCTCTCTCTCACACACACACACACGCACAAACACAAACACATACACACACAAAGCTCCGGTAGCGGGGAACCTCCGTTGGCGCTCAGGTGTAACTGTCAACAAAACACGTGTTTGTGTTTGTATTTGTATTCAGAATGCAATCCAAGTGCACCTTGTCCACTATAATGTCCTCTGGCAAAGAAGAAAACAGAACACTGTAGGATGCAAAAAAAAACAACAACAGCAAACATCTAGCTTGTCTCTGCTCCCCTGCACTGCAGCCTAAGACTCTTAAATGAAATATTACATCTGTAATATTGATGCCATTTTTACAAATGCATGCCTTTGCAAATGTATTTTTAAACTTTGCATTTTACAAGTGCAGGTTTATTGTTCATAAGAGTTAAGAGTTCACAAACCCTAAGATATGAAATGAATCATATGACTTGAAGAGAAGAGGTTCTTGCTTTTTTCAAACTTATGATATTTAGGAACTTTAATTTAACCAGTTTAGTATCTGGCCTTAACTACATGCAAGTATTTCTTGTAATATTCACCCAACAACTGTGAGTAACACAGCTGTGTCTCTTCCCTGAGCAAAAGGTCACTGAAAGTTACTACGTTTTGAACACATGGGAGGCAGAGGGGCGAATGGGTGTCAATCCACAAGCCAGATTACAAAACAAAGTGGTATGTTTATATGCGGATTACTCTGCGTGAGTGGGTTGGTGGCAGTGCGAGCTGGAGAATGCAAGTGTTGTGTGTGAGCTGAGGGAAGCAGATACGCTGCTGTTAAAGCAGTGCAGTGACATCTGGATGAGGGGAGATTCTGTGGCGAATGCCACAACCTCAGCTTAAGGCTGTCTTATCATGATCCCGCACTCCAAACAGCACACACATCACACAACCATATATGTATCTGTATATACATGAAAACCCAGTAGATGCTTTTGCTGTGCACCATAACCCAGCATGCAGTGGAGTGGCGTTAACAGCAGTGCCATA
This sequence comes from Enteromius afrohamiltoni, assembly GCA_034779775.1. Classification (NCBI taxonomy): domain Eukaryota; kingdom Metazoa; phylum Chordata; class Actinopteri; order Cypriniformes; family Cyprinidae; genus Enteromius; species Enteromius afrohamiltoni. The sequence goes on from JAUYWG010000033.1 coordinate 17,747,769, forward strand.
TAAGATATATGGAGTCTATGGCTACATGCGTCTAGTAAAATGGATCGTTGCCCCTGCAACACATTTTCACTTCCAGCGTAATCTGCTGCCTTTCAGATGTTATTACAGTTAAACAGCCTGGGAAAAAAATCCTCACTCTCACGCAAAAACAGACCAAAAAAAGAAAATCGGCTTGTTGCGCTAAGAAGGTTGACAGTGTGTGAGAAATGTGTTTGGGGGAAAAGATCTTGATGGATGGACCCTTTGCATCTTTCTAGGACTAGGGTTAATAGAGATCTTTACAGAATGTTCCAGATGCTGGTCGAGGACCAGTCCCACGTCCTTTCTGATGGTCAAGAATAATGCTGATGAGAGAGAAGAGAGTTTATCTTAGAGTTTAAGATAAGATTTATGTATTTATGTATAAGGGGCAAGTGTTAAAGCCGCTTACGTGTTTGTTTTTTCCACATTCTTGCATTTAATGTGCAATGCAACCACTGTATGGATATTCTTTATGTAATGCAGTGATCTTGATTAAAAAAAATCACTGCTTGTAAATTTCACAAATTACAAATAAATAGCAGATAACACATTGAATTAGCAAGATATTTTGTAGTAGTTCAAAAGCAGAATATTCTTGTCAATAATCATTGTTTTATATATATATATATCTGTCTAATTGACAGAAAACCAGGACAGACCATTTTAAATATGTTAATAATATGCTACTATACATATACTATGCAACATGTAACTTTTAAAACATTTAAAAATGCAAGACAGCTAGCCTTATACAATAATAGAATAATATTTAGATATGATCATGATAATAATACCAAATATACAATAAAATATTAGTATCATGCATTTTTTATAAGTGTTTAATTTTTTGCATTGTGCAGTTCATTAAATGGTCCTGTGGCGTGACAAATGAATGCTTACAAGTTCAAATATTCAACGCAGTCTATCAATTAACATAAGGTCATAAAATGCAGGCATAATAATTAGAAAATGTTGTTCGGATGTTACACCGCGGGACACTTCTGTGACTGTCATGTCACCGTACGCATGTATGCATGAACTGATGATTTATTGTTTATTAGAGGATGTCATGGTTTGGTAGACATAAATGTCAAACTAAATGTTAAAGTCACTCCCAAGTCAGTGAATTTAAATTAGTAGTGATTCAACTCCTTAAACTGAAGCACGTCTTGTGTGTTTGTGTTACGGTTTATGATCCATCAAAATGTGGAACCTGTTGAGTTGAGTGATTTAAAAATCTAGTTGCATTACATTTGGTATCATAACAGGAATTTAAAAGATCTCATCAGGTCTCTATAAAATTAGAAAGACTGGAAGACTTTCTTTGTTACGCGTTGAAATGCAGTAAGATATGGACAGCTGTATAATGTTAGAGCAGTCACCTTGTGAGGCGTTTGACTACCTGCAGCAGCTCTCAGAATCTGTCAGTGTCATGTTAAGCCAGCACGACTGCTGCATGACTGTGCTTTAATGAGTCTTAATGGCTCTTTAATGGCTCGTTAAGCCACAGTCATGCAGCAGCCTTAATGAGCGCCTTATGAGCATGTGCAAATGCTAAAATACACTGTCAAACACAATACCACAGAGAGAGTCAGCACAAATCTCCAGGCCACGCGGGTTAACTTGCTACCGTTTTATGGATCATAGGTGTAGAACCGCAAAAACTTAATATTCGAGTGTTTTCAGTAGCCCAATGAGCTAGTAAGAAGATGTAGGGCAAGTAGAGTAACTCTTGAAAGTATGGGTTGTGTGATGTGTTTTTGTGGTTATAGGTTTAGTAGGTCATGGTTAGCAGGTTAGCAAAGGTTTATTGTTGGAATTTAGTGGGTAATGGTTTGGCAGGTGTGTGTATGTGTGTGGGTCCTTCATTTTGTTAAGCATTAGTAATGACAGATCAAGTTGGTTTAAAGTTAGGGTTAAAGCATATTATTATGAAAAAATTAATTAAAAGAATTAAATGAAAAATGATTATGCCTTTTATTTTTGTTATCAGTTACGGTTCCTTGTGAAAGTATTCATATCCCTTTATTTTCTCCCCCATGTTTACTTTTTCCAAATCTATCAACCTACACACTCCATACACCATAAAAACACTGCATAAGTATTCATACCCTTGTACTTGGCTGAGGCTTCTTTACAGTCTTTTTGGGTGTGCATGTTGGTGACAAGGTTTGCACATCAGCATTTGGCAGTTATCTGTCATTCTTCTCCTCACATCTTCACATCTCAAGCTCTGTCAGGCTGGAAGGAGGCAGGTTTCTTCAGAAATGTCTGATTAAGCTCAATCCCAACTCTGTCTGGGACACTCAAGGACATTCATATGTTGTCTATAGTGTTTAGGGTCATTGTCCTGCTGGAAGGTGAACCTTTTGCCTCAGTCTGTGTTTCTGAACACTCTGGACTGGGTTTTTATTAATGCAATCTCTATGGTCCGTTGAGCTTTTTTTCTGCTCTGAAGAAAAGTCCCTGCCGCTGAAAAACAGCCCCCCAGGATGAGGCTTCTACCACCACACTTTTGGAATGGTACTCTGCAGGTGATGAGCAGAGCTGCTTTCCTTCAAACATGATGCTTGGAATTGAGTTTCATCAGACCAGAGAATCAGAGGATCCTTCAGGTGCTTTTTTTCAAATTCTTGTCTTCACTGAAGAGAGGACTGAGTCTTAAAACCCAAACTGGCTGCAGTGATGTTTGTCACCAGGTTCTTGGTCACCACTAACCTTTCTCCATCAGTACTCGGTTTGACCAGGAGGCAAGCTCAGAATCCTGGTTGTTATAAGGATCTTCCACTGTGGCTTCTTAGACCCTTTCCAATCAACCCAAATCAAATCCAATCAACTTAAGTTAACCTCACTCAAAGTGTAGTAACATCTACTAGCAATATGAGCTTAATTTAAACTGTCCCAGATATGCAATGGAATCCTTCATTTATTTTTAACAGATTTGAAAAAATGTTGTCGACTTGTTTTTTGGTTTTGCCTTTATGACTGTAGACTGATGTGAAAAAAGTAATTTAAAGCAGTTAAATTACATAAAAATAAATGAATAAATAAAATAAAAGGGGTATGAATGCTTTCTCAAGCCACTATATGCACATCATGGTGTTTCTATGTCACAGCTGAAGTTCATATTGCATTATTTTAACACGCATTATTGCGTGTTATGCTGGTGTTTGTATGATCGAGTACAGTACAGTCAGCTGCCTGTAACCTGGAAGCACAGCGTGGAGCGTGAGAATCATGATGAACGGCTGCAGGCGGAATAGAGAGAAAGTATATCTGCGCATTAATGTGACAGCTTGTTACAGATGTTTATCACGAGGCCATAACGACAGACATCATTTAATCAAGACAACACGAGTAAATATGAACCTGGAGCTTGTCAGGGCCGATGACAGACAGGTGGCTGTGGAGTTACGATAGCTAAGAGGTGAAATCTGATGGCAGGCTGAATGAATGCTGCAGTTTAAACATTCGTCAGCACCACAGTCAAGAAGATTCAGATTAAAATGGAGCACTGACCTTGATCTGATGTGACAATAACGGCGCCTGTTTATTGACTCGACTGTTTGTCCAAAAATGCGATCAGTGACGGTGCGTCTAATTTGAAATGATCCTTTCACATTTCCGACACGTTCATGGGCATTTTATAAGATCAGTTTGCTATGCAAGCTGCATAGTTTAACCTTATTTTACCTTGACCCTTTTTTTGTTTTACCTGGTTTAAATAATTTAAATATGGTAAAATACCATATAATAACAACAACAATTTTTTATTAATTAAAGAAAAATACAAATTATTATTATTATATAGTATTTGTACCATATTTAAAGGAATAGTTCACCCAAAAATTAAAAGTCTGTCATCATTTACACCTAGTTCCAAATCTGTATAAATTCTTTTTGTTCTGCTGAGCACAAAGGAAGATATTTTGAAGAAAGTTTGTAACCAGGCTGTTTTTGGTTACCACTGACTCCCATAGTATTATTTTTCCTACTGTGGAAGTCAATGGTGACCGAAACAGCCTACTTACACACTTTTCTTTTCAAACTATTTTCCTTCCTTGTGTTCGGAAGAACAAAGAAATTCATACAGGAACTACTTGAGGATGAGTAAATGACAAAATTTGTATTTTTGGATGAACTATACCTTTAAACTTATTTAAAAATGATTAATGATTTATTTGATTTCATTATATGTACAGTTAACTTACACATTTCTTTTTCAAATCCTTAAAAAAACTTTTTTATATTATGCATATATACATATGTTTCTTTTTTACCACAGTAATGGCCTAATTTTTTTCTGAAGCAATATAAACATTTTTTCAACATAGTAATGTCAATGTTTTTTTTTGTCTTGAAAATAATATAATTTATATTTACATTATTCAAAGCATTTTAAATAAGCATAAAATTATAAAACACCTAATTTTTAATTATTAATCTTTTTTTGAATATAAACTTTTTTTTTAAACTTATTAACTGTTGTTATTTTATGGTTATTTCACATTAAAATAATTGCCACTTATATTATATTATAGTATATTACCCTTTTTGTAATTACAATGATCTCTAATATATAGTGATTATATGTAAAGCTACACAGTATGTTAAAGATTCTTTTGGCTCATGCATGCAATTTTCTAATTCTTGTGCAATATTAAATTTTATTTCATCAGAAGGTTTTTTTCAGCACTTAATACATATCCCTAGAATTTCCCTTTTTTAGCTTGATATTACAATCAACTCCCGCATATGTGTCATTTTAAGTAGTGGGTTATGGGAAAGATTGCATCTTTAAATGTCACTGTACCATTATGAGGAATTTGCCAGAGTGAGAGTGTGATGGGACTGGAGTCAGAATGTAATTCTCTTTGACATATCAAAGACTCGGAAAGCTGCGAATGAATAGGAAAATGAACTCAGGGATGGATGGAAATACTTTCCAACGAACTATACTTTTAAAAAAAACCTCTAGTCCTAATGTGTCAGGACTTTAATAGGAATTTTTAATGGGATTGTTTTTAAATGCTTAACCGGCAGAGACAGTGACCTTGAGGTTACCAGGCACAACAATATCGGAAAGCTTCAGAAATGGGTTGAGCTCAAAGGGATATTTTGGTACTCTTGTTAAAACTGATGTACGGTATCAATGGCAATCAATAAGAGCTTTGTGACTGCAGCTTTTCTTCTCTCTTTCCTCCACTAGAGGGTGTTGAACACTTCTTTGAGGTTTGAAGCACTGTATTAAGTTCCTGCTGCTAGAGATTTGATCAGACCTGCAGAACTCACACCTAATCTCCATGTATTTTTTTGCTCAAGACATTGTACGAAAAAAAGACGTTTCCAAAATAAGAGTGCTGGCGGATAAGGAGCAGAATATGCGAGGGAGACGGTGGGGCGCTTCATGCCAGGCTGGATCTGCAAGCGTTACTTTGATCTAATCTGGTCTATGTTCTCAGAGGCAGCACTGACTTACATGAGCCAAATCAGAGAGGTCACTAATCTGAGCAGACACACAAACTTTCTACTGATACAGCTCGGGACAGGCAAGGACAGTGACACATATTAAACCCACACAGGGAGTGAGAGAATAAAATAGTGTGTGGGAGAGGTGAGGGGAATGAAGTAGAAATTATAGACTTGTAGATCGGTGGACTGGATTACAGCTCTTAAAGGGGAAGTGTTTTATTCCTCTACTTCTGGGAATTGCAAAAATAATGCCGCTTGTTTATGGATAGTTTTCTCCATTTGCCAATGGTTGGACAAACAGATAGGCCCGTCCCCAAATTTGTGTCATTATTTGAGCAATCAGTTCTGCTGGAATAGTTGGGTGACTCAATGAGTATTTATGAAATGAACAGTATTTACATTTTCCATGAAAAATGTCCTATTCAGATTGCTGGAAATATATAGCTCTGGAAGTTAAGCTTAGATAGAGGACAAAAATTGTATTATGATGTGGCAGGCATTGCATTTTAGCACCAAACAGCAGGTAATTGGGATGCAGATGGCTTTTAAACATTTTTAGATTTGTTAAACATTATAAAGTAACATTATAAACTATTCAAAGCACCATACTGTTATAATTATTGTTACATGCTTATTTTCTGTATATTTATTAATTTATAAATTCTGTAATTCTCAAATTTTTTTCATTTCAGTAATGGCACTGAGGAAGTGGAGTGGCTATTTGACATTATAAAATATGTTATATTATATTATTATTTTAAATAAACAGTTTTTATTGGTTGTTGTGAAACGTTACATTGTTAAAAGATTTCATGAGATTCGAGCCAGATGCAGGAAGGAGGCTCATTAATTTCCCATGAGCATTAGTCAAGACATGTAAGGTTTAAAAAACGTTTGATTCTACAACCCTATTAACTCACGTACATCACAATTCACTGTACGTTTGCACTTATGAATAATGCACCACGGCGTTTGCATTCACATCAGTTACAGTAGCAATTTATATCAATAAATTGCTGAACATTTCTCACAGCTGTTATAGCGAACAAGTAAATGTAATCAATCAACCGTACAGACAAGCTTGTGCACTGAAATTAGTGTGTAGCCAGTGTATGTCAGAAACAACGAGATTGTGCCTGTTTTCTTTTTGTTCCACTTGATGGATATTTGTGTAAGTGTAACAAGGCCACGCGGGCTGTGTGTCGTGTGTCTCTTTCCTCCGAGTAAGCATGCATGTGCAATCTGCCAACTGCTGTGTTGAAATCTGTCAGTGTCACTGTATAAAATGCTCCAAGTTGCTTTAGCTCATGTTTCCCAGTAATGTGCTTTAATCAAATTCACCACGTTTTAATTTGGTTCATTTGTCTGTTTGACATATACCTGAATTAAACGGCCACATCGACAAAAGTAATGTGGTTGATTAGGTCACTGATGAGCCTTTCGGTCAGTCTGTTACATTTTGCGTATTGCCGTGTATCGATAATCCCTCATTTAGCAGATCTTGATTTATATCCCTCACATTTGGACCAGATAATGGCTTTTAAGGGATAGTTTACATAAAAAACTTCTGTCAACAAAAAACAACATTCACAGAAGGAAGAAAGTCTTACAGGTGTGGGATGACATAGGGGGAGTAAATGATGACTGAATATTCATTTTTGGGTGCACTTTGATGTTTACACATAGCAAGAGGCCAATTTCAAGGTCATAACATCTGTTATTTGATTAACAGTTTAAATCGTCCAGCTGTTCAATTTTAGAATTACGTCTGTTACAGTGTCTGATTAATAATTTATAAATAATGGCTAAAGAAAAATACACTAACACTGTATCAGCAAAGTAGAATTAAACTTTATAAAAAGTTACAATTAAGACATTTGAAGTATGTATTATGGATTATTAAAAGTTAATATTTTGTTTTTAGGAGTCCCTAACAATAGGCTGACATGCATTGCAAGGTCAAAACACTTTGTCTTATAATACGCATTTATTTTTACCTTTGCTCAGCGACTCCCAAATGATTTGTTCAACGATTAATTTTCCCAAACCCCTCCTGTGTTGATTCCTCCAATTGGTCTCATTTTCTTTTCATAATTTCTGTAATTATAGACATGTATAGACACTATTAATTGGACCGTTCCAGGCACATAGACGTGGCCGCCATCTTGGAGCAGTCTATGTGACGTCATTCATCCATGTCTGTAATGCCTGGTAAAGCAGCTCTGTATTCACAAACACTTCTTTGTGTACAGCGTTGCTTGGGAAACCGCTATTTTTACCGCTCTTAATGTGACGCCTAGTGGCAAAGAATGAATTTGCATTTTCATTGAGACCAAAGCAAAAAGATAAAAACAGGTGGGTGGTAATGTGCTAATTTGTGTTTTATTTTGTCAACATGAAACAGCTTGGGATTCGTTTTAAAAATGACTCGTTTCAGTAATTCAGAGTCAGTCCCTTCTTTTAAGATACAATAACTTTATAAACGGTGCACTTTCAGGTTTAAAACTTTGCAGGATGTTTTCATTCACTTAGAGTTGTGTTTTCAAAAAATCCATAATAGGAGCACATTAATTTTGATTTCAAAGAAATGCTGTGTTTTCATCAAAGATTAGGCTAGATTTGGTGCACTTTCACCAAAAACCCTAAAACAAAACAGGATTTCCACAAAAATATAAAACAGCACAACTGTTTTCAAGACTGATGATAAGAAAAGTTACCCTTTCAGTCGAATCACTTCGACGTTACAGACGGGACTTATTGCCTTTGAGCTCTTTACTAAAGGCCAGTGCACCTGCAGCTTTTCGCTTCAGAGCCGTTGCTGTTTTGGAGCTGGAGATGCCCTGGGCTTTTTTGTCCGTGAGAAAAGTGAAGGAAGGATCGTTTGGAGGAGTTCCCGCTTTGAACTGTCAGACATGCTCCTCCGCACCTCGGCAGGAATCGGTTTGCAGGTGCCACGTGTGCCTGCGACCGACCCTTCCTGGCTGGATGACTGGTTCTTGGGGGTTCCTGGTTCTCCCCCAGTTCCTTTCTTCCCGGAGGTGCACAAAGAGCTGACCAAGTTGTGGCGAGCCCCTTACTCATCACGCTTGCACCAAAGCTCTTCGGCCCTCACCATGCTCAATGGCCAGGGGGTACGAGGTGGCCCCGCAGGAGGAGCACGCCGTTGCGGTACATCTGTGAACGCGCGGCACTGCAACCTGGCAGGGCCAGCCTCGGCTCCCGTCCAAAGCGTGTAAGCTCTCGTCCCCTCTGGCGGACAGGGCTTACTGCGCTGCCGGACAGGCTGCCACCGCCTTGCACGCCATAGCTATACTGCAAGTGTACCAGGCGAAAGCTCCCAAGGAGCTGCACGAGCGTGGGCCTGACCAAGGGGCGATGCACAGGGCCGTCGCCAGAAAATCTTGAATGGGGGGGCATTTCGTTTTCATGGGGGGCACACTTTATGATCTCAGAAATAGACATTCACCAAAAGAAAAACAACTATATCTATTGTTATTTAAATCGATCAAATTCTATATTAAACCGGTAGTCTTTGATGATCTGTTGGCTTTTGAGTGTCATATCCATTAAAAATTTAAATAGAAAAGTTTGAAAAATGTAAAAGATTTTCTCTCAAAATTGCAACATGTAGCCCTCAATGGATCGGACAAAAATGAGTCAAAAATAATCTATGCATTAAGAATATGAATCGCAATTAAAGCTTTTTAATTTTAATAAAACTACGAATCATAAAATAAAACACAAATTATAGACGAGCGCACGCAGGCCATGCTGAACTGCCTAGATATGTTCGGATTGGCGTCTTCCCGGAGTGTCGGCGCTTATATGTTGCTGCCATAGCCATATCACGACGCAGTGGAAGGCGCGTCCCTCGGGAAGCTTCAGCTCATCATTAGATTCCTTAGGGGTGCACGTCGGGTTAACCCTCCGAGACCACACCTCTTGCCCTCTTGGGACCTGACCGTCGCCTTAAACGGGCTGCAGTTAGCTCTTTTTGAGTCCCTTCAGTCGGTCGATATAAAATATCGGTCACTGAAGACAGCGCTTCTTATTGCGCTGGCTTATATTAAGAGGGTAGGGGATCTACAAGCCTTTTTCTGTCGATGAAGAGTGCCTACAGTTCGGCCCGGCTGATTCTCACGTTATCCTCTGCCCCGGGAGGAGGCAGACCTAGCCTTAGAGTTATTGTGTCCTGTATGCTTGCTGCTCCTCTACACCGACCATACTCAGAGCTTCAGACGCTCTCAGCAGCTCTTCATCTGCTATGGTGGCCAGCAGAAAGGGAATGCTGTCACCAAACACAGGTTGGCTCACTGGGTGGTAGAAGCCATCTCACTGGCTTATTTATACCAGGCAGAGCCTTGCCCCATAGGACTGAGAGCTCACACAACAAGAAGTATGGCCTCGTCCCATCAGGGTCTTACGCCAGGTTTTACAACCTCCGCGTAGAGGCCGTGTCTTCTCGCGTCCTTGATCAGGATAGCAGGTGAGCGAGAGGACCGGCTAGTGCTGGCTTGCTGCGCCGCTTCCACGGAACCTGCGCCTAAATATCTCAGTGTTCCCTTGAATGTGCGTAACCTGAGTCCTCCCTGCCCCATAGTCTGACTAGAGTGGAGTAGCTCCGGCTGTGCTTCCTCTGAGTCACCTTTGCACAGAGGTGTGGCAAAAATATTTCCACAGTCAACAGAAGGCTGTGTTTCCCTTCAATTATATCCATATTCGTATCGAAATATTGAATTTTTCTTGTTTCTTGCCTGCAAGCAAAAGTTCATACTTCTCATGCGTTCCGCCCTCAACCACTTCCACCTCAGAGTCGTGGCCTTTTCCACAGGTGTTCCCATTTGTAACTTCGAAGTGATTCGACTGAAAGGGTAACGTCTAGGTTACGAACGTAACCCACGTTCCCTGAAGGAGGGAATGGAGACGTTATACTTTCTCCTGCCACGACTCTGGGGTCACGTTGACACCGGCAACGGCTCTTCAGGGAAAACCTGCAGGTGCACTGTGCGCGTGCCCTCTTATACTCACACAGTGATGAGGTGCACCTGAGTGCAATCAGTGCACGCCAATGTTCATTTGCCTTTAGTAAAGAGCTCAAAGGCAATAGGTCTCTCTGGCGAGTTCCCATCTGTAACGTCTCCGTTCCCTCCTTCAGGGAACGTGGGTTACGTTCGTAACCTAGA
>JAUYWG010000033.1:17770167-17784417 GCA_034779775.1 Enteromius afrohamiltoni
GTTCCTGTCATTCAATCAATAATCACCCAACCTAATGCAAACAAGATACAAATCATTTCTTTTAGAAGTTGCATATTAAATACATTTTGTAGTATAAAAGTCTGTCAGAAATCAATAACATTACACAGCTTTGGATGTGTGGCACATTGTAGTCATTCTGTCAGGTTTCTTCTAATCTTTGAAATGAGATTCTGCTGATAAGAAGCTTGATTAAGGTGTTTAAAAGTCTTAAGAGCGATATTGAAGGTGAACACTTCAAAATTGAAGGATGCAGTGGTTCAACACAGATTCTTATATCATAAATAATGAGGCCGGGACCTCAATATTTTGTAACGGGACCAGCTTATAAATACCTAACCCATTATATTGCTCTAACCGTTCTTGGTGTCACACCTTGTACTTTTTTTAATGCAATGGTCGTTCAATGACACAAGCATTCAAACATTGTGATTTTTAGAGCAGTTAAAGAGGTCAGCGAACAGGTGGAATAAACGAGAACGTCTCCCGTTCCCAGCCTAATGAACAGGCTTACCCTACTTTCCCAATGCTTTCGTCTGAAGGACATCACTGTGTAACGCTCAAAGCCTCTCTCAGGAAGCAGTTCAATATGAAATCCTCTTCTGCTAGCAGTTGGCCTTCATCTACAAGATGAGAACTCGGTCAAGTGTAGATTCGGTTCCTGTATACTCTTTATAAAATGATAAATGTTGTTTATGCACACTAAATACACCTAGAACCAAGGCGTTCAGATCTTTGACTGTAGATGTTTCTTAGATGATAGAACAAATGTTATCTTTGGACTGCAATATTTAGCTGATCTTCCTCAAATGCCTGTAATTATAAGGTTCATGGGAAGCTTGGGGAACTGGTATTATGTTTTAAAATAATAAAATTGTTATGCATGAATGATTAAATATATGCATCTGCAAAGTCAAATCACATTTCACCTGAATACTGTTGAAGAATGTGATTTCAGGCTATAAGCAATGACTTTTTAACTGCCATATAAAGATTTTATTATAACCTCATTTGCAGGGTGTGCTTTATTTGTGCCTCATTAAGCACAATTAAAGAACATTTATAAAACAAATAGTTATGGCGCTATAATTCATTTGAATGATCTGTATTCACAGTTTTGTTTTGAATAGACCGTGTATTTATTTAGATGATGGTTAGACGATGATTATTATTATCATTATATTAATAATTAATTAATAATTAATATTAATTTTATATAAAAATATAATTAATAGTAGTTAATATTTAGTAGTTAGCATGCTTTAGTAATATGTAATAGTTATTCTATTTACATATTTAATTTAAGTTAATAATAATGACTTATAACAATAATGACAACAGCTAAAATAATTTTATGAATAATACTTATAAGTAGTAGTAGTGTATATAATTGTATATAATATAAAAAGTTGTATAATTAGACAATTTATTATTTATGTATATATAATATATATAAAATTAAGAATAATTATTTTATTAATAAAATGTTATTTTGAACAATAAATATGTAAAACACTTATGCCTGAATATTATTTAGATTCTATATTAATGCATCAAGTTATACTGTTTATTTAATTGATGATGATGTTTATTTATATTATTATATATTATTTGTATTAGTATAAAATTATATTCAACATAATATTAATATTTAGTAGTTAATATATGGTAGTAATACTAAGTTATTAAACTTAATATACATTTATAAGATTAATAATAAAATGAGTATTGGACATTATAGTAGTATAAATTGTAATGTTTGATAATAATGTATTATAAAGTAATAATAGTTAACATTAAACACATACAGACATACAGTATATATCTTTATAGTACAAAAAGCAATATGCTATAATGCAATAATATTTTTAGATGAAAGTTTTTGGTTTTAACAGCCAGAAGCGATATAAAGAACTGACATGGAGCTCTCACTTTGCTGTCTTCCTCTCAGGGCGACGGCTCTACCTTCCTTCAGCTGGGCTCCTCCATCGAGCAGCAGATCAATGGGATGTTCAAGATGATGGAGGAGTACAACTGGGACAGTTTTGTGGTGGTTACCAGCATGTACCCTGGCTACGACACTTATGTGGACTACATCCGCTCCTTCATCGACACATCTTACTTCCTCTGGGAACTACAGGACATCTTGACGTTTGACATGTCGGCCGACGGCATGAATGACCTCCGAGCACGCCGCTTGCTGCAGCAGATTGACGCTCAGGTGCTGCTGGTGTACTGCTCGCACGATGAGGCCCAGTACCTCTTCAGCATGGCCAGGGAAGTGGGTTTGGTGGGTCCGGGGTATATCTGGTTCATCCCCAGCCTTGCAGTGGGAAACCCCAATATGCCTCCTCCAGACAGCTTCCCCATCGGACTGATCAGCATTATCACCGATCGCTGGAAAATGAGCTTGAGAAACAGGGTCAGGGATGGGGTGGCCATCGTGGTGAAGGCAGTGGAGAGCTTCCGCAAGCAGAGAGGGTTCATTCCTGATGGACACATGGACTGTCAGAGTCCGGAGCGGCCGTCCACCAATGACACTCTCTACAGGTGCGTGCTCACAGTTGTTCTTTTGAAGCCACTAGCGGTAGAGATATTACCCTTAACGTGATAGAACAACCAAAAATGCCTATTCTATCATCATGAACTGTTTCAAACCTGCTTGACTGTGAAATGTGAAAGAAGATATTCTGAAGAATCTCAGATTTTGGTGTAATTTTTTATAAATTCATTGTTTTACATTGTGTGTATATATATATATATATAAATGTGTGTGTGTGTGTATTTATATTTTAATCATAAATAAAAGAATTACAAAAAAGAATATAATATAATATAATATAATAAAAGTATAAATAATATTTAAATAATTTAATCATAATTATTATTTAACAATAATATTAAATTGCATGGTGGTATAATTATTCTGTTGCGCACACACACATATACAGTATATATATATATATATATGGAAGTAATAATTAACATATCATACAGAATGGATATGAAAAATTTACAAACTTACAAGTTTACATTATTTGAAATTATTATTATTATTATTAATTGTTAGTGCTTTTAAAGATTCTAATGTGTGCTTTGGAAGATGGCTGAGGGAACATAAATGTATGATATATTGTGCATCCCTATTAAAAACAACTGTTGGAGCTTTTTTGGAATCAGAAATAGGTAACATAAATTAAATAGTAATACTTACAGCTCATCAGAAATTACATTTCAATGGAATTTGGGATGCACTAATCCTAATACTGCTTAATATATAGTTAAGTAAATTTGGACACAGCCATGGCATGAGAAAGATTTTGGACAACAGATGGAGGATATTAGGGAAATCCACATGTAACAAATGTGCTATGTAATGAAATCTACAATAAGGTTGCAAAAAAAACTAAAACCCAAGAACCTTTGGATTTACCTGACCCAACAGGATCATCTAAACAAAATGAAGGTGAAGGGATAAAAAGTGACAGGAAAGTTTGAACTTCTGCCAACAGTTTTCTGCAGCAGAGCCAAAAACCAGGGTGCTCACTTTGCTGCACATTGCCCAGTCTGTGCCATCCGGATTTAGATACAGGGATCAGAGCAAAGATATAACGTGTGATGTGCCCTTTCTTGCCAGGGCTGCCCAAAAGAGCAATCTGGTGCCATCTGTGCCAGGGAACACAACAAATCCTATTTCGTCAGAAAGTGTTTTAATCATCCAAAGGGGGCCAGAGTTTGAGCGGCCGAGGCAGAGAGAGGTGCTCTGTGTTTGGTGCAGCCCAAGGTCACTGGGTTATAAATCCTGTGGGAGATCTGTTAATGTGTGTGCGTGCAATGCTGTGAAACACCACAAATGGTGTAGATGTGCACACTTTCTCATGACAGTCTCAACTTGTTAACAGTCATTTTTGTGGTGCCACACATGAAAAGTGAACTTTTATATACTGTGAAAATCCTATTTGCTCTAAATATTTTTGTTGTATTTTCCATCTAAAAATGTTTAAATGACACATGTGGTACTTGAAAACTAGTTGGGAATTCAGGTTTAGTAGTGACAAAAACTGTCAAATGTAGGTCTAGTACATTTACTCCCTGTAAAAGCAATCCCATAATGTCATTATTACATGGCCAGTGATAAATAATTGTGGAGAATATTGTGGGGTATTATAAATAGTCCAGTCCCTGCTAAAAAAAACTCAACCTAAGCTGGTTTGCTAGTGTTAGCAGGTCTCCCAGCCTACTCAGGTTGATCTGCTGGCAAGTTTTAGAAAGGTTTTGGACACTTTTCAACAGGTCAGGCTGGGAGATGAATTGACCTCTCAGGTAAACCACAGCTTAGCTGTCTTTGCAGGCTGTGAGGCAACTCTCTGCACATGAGCTACATGCTAATTCTAAATACTATTAAATCAGTTGAGAGTTCACAAAAACGCACCTCCTTGGTTAGTGTTTCTATCTCTGACAAATCATGCCACTCTCAAGCTACACACTATGTTCTCATGCAATGAAAATACATCACAGCTCAAAGAGGAAACTGGCAACACACCGACTGGCAAGACAGAGCAGGTTACTTTTGGTATGAAACAAGGTCTCAGCTTTTCATTTTTTAAGTACCACAAAACTGCATTTATTGTTTGAATTTCTTAAGGAACAAAAAAGGCTTGTTGGACATCAACAGCAACAGTAACAAGAGGGGGTGAGTTTTTGCATAGGGTTAATTGTGACTCGATTCTCCCTCAAAGCACTATTTAAATTGTAGCCAATGTAGAGCACTAGTCTAAATCATTTATATGTGAGGCTACATAACATACAGCCAAAATCTACCTTCTCCCTAAATAGTTAAAGGAATAGTTCACCCAAAAATGACAATTACGGCATATTTTACTTACCTCAAAGCCATCCTAGGTGTGTATGACTTTCTTTTTTCAGACAAACACAGTTGGAGTTTTTTATTTTTTTTATTTATCCTTTCTCTACCAGGCTTGTTAATTCTGGAAGCCTCCAGGGGGTTATCACATGTCCTCTAAAGCAGATCGATGGGTTTTATAACGAAAAATGTTAATAATTTTTAAAATTATAACCTAAATAACTAACTTCTGGCAACGGCCGCATGCATGTCCCCGAGAGTGCGTCTTGGCTGACCTAGGTTTGTTTGTAGGTTCGTTCTTACGGATATATCTGTTTTACGGAGCTTCAAAATAATCCACCAGCATCACCAAGTTTGGAAGAGCCAGGATCATTTTTTTTTTTAACTCAGACTGTGTTTGTCTGACAGAAGGAAGTCATATGCACCTAGGATAGCTTAGGGATGTGTAAAATATGCTTTAATTGTCATTGTTGGGTGAACTATTCCTTTAAACCAGTCTAAGCTGGATGGCTGGTTTTATCTGTTTTTCCAGCCTGGTCATTAGTGGTTAAGCAGGCTGTATTCAGAGGGGTTTGGCATCTTCAACTGGCAGCGGTACGTTTCCGAAAAGCATTGTTAGCTAACTATGATCGCTAGTTCCATTGAACTCTATTGGTAACGACGGAAGTTGCCACCATGGTTGCTTAGCTGTCTTAAACCAGCACTGTCTATCTTAAACCAATTAAACCGGCCAACTAGGTTGATTTTAACAGTTGGGGTTTTTTCAGCAGAGTATAAAATCTATCGTGAGTTGATTCTCTCTCAATGCACTACAATATTTGAGACATGTGAGCTACTGTAGGTTATGTGACGGTTGGCATACAATCTTGGAAAGCTGCTGCCTTTGTAGACTGCGGGGGCAGCTCAGTAAATTTTGGGACAAAGCTTAACACGTTAACATTCCCCTAGTAGACTTTTTGACACTATAATCTTGCTTTTGAGGGGATTTATTTTCTCGTTACTCGTTCAGTTTTAAGCATAAAGATAAAATGCCATTGAAATGATCTCGATTCAGAAGAGTCACCCTCGTTATTGATGAGCTGTTTTTAATTAAGTCTGATTTTAATGCTCTTGCGATTAAGTCATTTTACCTGTTAATGAGATTACAGCAGATTATCAGATTATGCTGGCTTTTCACACAGATGACACTCAAGCATGCCCATAATACTCAAGGGGGCTTTCATCACCTCCGATGGGACGTTATATATGTGTGTGTGTGAGGTGTATAGATGAAACGAGGCTGTCCAATATCCCACCCACAGTGAGACTTATGCTGCATGATGAATGATGCCTTGAGCATAAGAGCAAATGTTTTCAATAGCATGAGGAAATGATGCAATCTTCAGTGTCAAAGTGTATCAGACGTTCAAATCGCTAATTGAGTTTATTCGGATGATGCATTCCACTTGATCTGAGGTGCTGGTAAACTTGAGCGGTTCAATTACAATAATAATGCCATTGCCTATGTGTAAAAATCGTATGAGGTTTTTGGTTTGCATTATGGTGAGAAATTGCACTTTTGATGTCTCTAATGGATAGAATTGATGTTTCACAGTTTATGACCAAATATATAAGACAAAAGGTTCAAAGCTGAATTGTCAATCCAAATTCCACTGAAACAGAAAAAGCATAACCAGGAGAGCAAACCAGTGTTTGCTTATTGGCCCAAATTAAAAGAAAAAAGTTCTAAGGATTGTTCAACCCCTCCAGTGATAGTAGTGATAGTGCTAGTGAGAGGTGCAGTTTAATTTTGATGGTTGATTTTGATGGCTGTCTCTGTGTTTGGAAGCAGCTGGATGTAGATGGTTCCAGGGAGGATGAAGTGGAAGTTGGCATGGTTTTGGCATTTTCCATAGCTGTGGGAATTGATTCAGCAGAACAGTTTTTTTAAAGCCCAACAATAATTACTAGAATGTTGTGAGAGAGACCCAGAGAGACAAAAAAAAAAAAAAAAAACAGAGAAAGAAACCTCTAAAAGAGCAGGAAAACTGTGAGACAGACAGACTGAATAGTCTATATAGTCTGAAAGTCTGAATAGACTGAGCTATGTTACTAGGGTGCAATAAACATAGTCACTGTTGATACGGCATAATATCTAATTCTCTCAGCTAGTAGTTCGTAAAGAGATAATCAGACATAATTTCATAATTTCAAAATCATAATTTTTGGATTTAAATTACACTATCCTCGTTATTACCCCCCCAAAAAAGGTACCACTTTATTGCGATAATCTACTGTAGACATTCTGCTAACAGTAAGTAACTTTGCAACTACATGACAGCTAGCAGTCATTAGATTATTAGTAGACTTTCTGCTTAACATCTTAACACTTTATTTTGATGGATCTACAACATACTACATACTGACTATCAGAGACTTTGCAAGTTTACTGTATATCAACTTATTCTACTAACCTCTAAACCTACCCTAACAGTCTACTCTGAGTTAGTAGACACGTAGTTGACATGTAGTTACAAAGTTACTTATAGATAGGAGAATACTTAAAGTAGACTATCAAAAAAAAACACTTTTTATGACTAGTCTAAGTCCCTGGCTGGTTTAAGTGCATTACTATGTGGTTGCTAGGATGTTCCAGAGTTAGTTTGTTTTATTATTGTGATGTTATGTCAGACATTTTGGGTGCTCTTTTTGCTGCGTTATTATATCTGAGATGTCCTGCTCCAGCTTTGTTTTTAGACAATGTTGTGTCTAAAATGGAACTCAGTATTAACCAGTTATTATTAAAATGTTTTTGAGCTGTTGTATAAAGTTAATATCACATTCACAATCATACACATATGCTAAAATTGAGAAAAACGGCACTCTTGCTTGCTTTTAAAACACAAAAGACATATGGGTATATTTTTTGCTTTCGTAACTTTTACCGTATTATAAGAGCATTTATACTGCTATATAACTGCACCCAAATAAACTTAAGCATGTAGTAAATGCTTTTGGACTTTCAAGACATGCTTTTGTTAGGTTTTTGGGTTTTTTTTTGCAAAGTGAGTGGCATTATTGTTATTGTCAACCTTGTATTTCCTTAAAACATTTACAATATTATTGCACATGATAAATATGAAACCTCCTATTGCTAAGGAGTTTGTGTGGTTTTAACCATGCTGCTGTTTAAAGGGTGTTTTAGGTGGTTACCAGTGTGCTACTTAATGACAACCAAAAATAAGTACAGTATGAAAGTAAAACCTGACATATCATGCTTTTAAATTTTTTTTATACTCATATTCTTGAGTCATAATTGACATGATATTATATGGAGATAGCTGAACATTGATTAGAAAACATCTGACTGTTTTCACAGGTATATGCTGAATGTGTCCTGGGAGCACACTGACTTTTCCTTCAACAGTGATGGATATCTGGTCAACCCTTCCATGATCATTATCACTCTGGACCGCGGGAGACAGTGGGATAAGGTATGAATGTTTTAAGCTGTAAAACTATAAAACATTTCATTTTCTTCTGCCATATTCCATTCAAAAGGTTGCATCTCCAATGGCGGCATCAATTTTAACGCACCACTGCAGGTTTCACTGCCTCCAGGCAAGTTGTGAGTCAAAATGCCATAGATAAATACCACATGCACCTTAGTGTTATTCGTTTGAAATGCATCAACTTTCACTTTTTATGTCCAGAGAATGGAAACTGGAAACGTCCTATTAAACATTTATGTTTTTACCAAAGTTAGATGACATCGTCTGCGCACTGTCTGCTTTTATGACCAAACCATTCTCAGATGCATTGCGTTTTTATAGTGGTCACCATGAAAGATTGCACATCTACACAGTTTGGTCTGTCTTCACACATCAGCGATAGCAGGCCATACAAAATGAATTCAGTTCATTCATGGAAATGTGTGCAAAAAACCCCAACACTGAAAGTGCAGTACTTTCATGCAACCCCAACACTGTTTACACGGCCAGTGGGAAAGATGCCCGAAAAGACTGTTTGTTTTGGTTCAAGGCCTCAAAAAACTGCGTCCAGCAGTCTTTAAGCAATTACTCGCTATTGATATTTTCTTCAGGTTGGACTCGGTTCATATTGGGTGTGGAATCTTGCCCAAAGCTTCCTGGCAGAGGCCACGCTTTTTCCCCTCCAGGTGGAGTGAAGTTATATCAGGAGCTGGGAGTGATGCAATGCTGGTCTGGATCACTACAGAGAGAGAAAGCCATAAAAAATGGAACAAAGCTCCAAATGAGATATCAGCCTGAGATTCTGGTTTGGTGTCAGACTCAAAACAGTCACCGCTTTGTACACACACAGACTGCTGTAATCAGATGCTTTCTGATATTTAAAACAAAATGGAATCTTGTGACAATGGGATTCTGTCACTTTTTACACCCATAAGATTTTGATACAGTTTAATTGGTATACATGGACCAATAAATAACATCCTCCCTATGGAAAATTGGAAAGTCTAACTCAGGAGACTTAGTGGGCTTAAATTAAATATCAACTTTTAACCCAATCTCATGAAAGTGCATATACATAATATGCCAAATAAATTTCTGGTAATGAAAACTTTAGCGTGTATATGCTATACAATGAGTAGGGTTTGGATTATGAATATAAAAACTTATATATACGCTAACAAAAACTGCAACTATACAGTTTATGACATATATTACACGCCAAAGTAAATTTTTGCATATCAATACCACAACTTTTAGTTTTTTTATTTGCTGTACTATTTATAGGTTATATCAAGTCTCAAAAGTACGGAAGGCTATTTCTCCCACTTGTAACTTTTAATCTTACATTTCCGAATATTTTTACAGAATTTTATTGTGTAAGCTCACAACTTTGAGTTATAAAGTCAGAATTGCAGGTAAAACTCTTTATGACTTTTTTTCTTTCTCATGCTTTATTTTTATAAGAACAGTTCCCTTTCAGTCGGTCACTCAGAGCACGTCGGTGACCGACAAATAGGAATCTCACTTTGAGATGGCAAATCTACTCTGTGTGTATACAAACACACCAATGAAATTGGCATATGCTGATTAATATCCAGCTGCACCTAATCGCAGCGCGAGTATAAGTAGGTCAGCGGATTAAGTATTCATTAGATTTTTCGCTTCGGAGCCAAGCAATTCATGCAGCAGTTCTTGAGCATTTCAACTCACCTAACGGAGAGGGCTGGTGTCACGGCGATTTCAGCGGCGGTGGTTACAGTCGAGTTGTATTGCACTACAAGCTTTTGTGTTCTGAGCATCTATTGCCCTTGTGCGCTTCAGCCTTCACAAAAAGAGCAAAGCCTAAAGAGACAGGCATACGGGTGGAACATCTTTGTAAAGACGCGTCCTTTTCAGGATGTCATACCACCCGTGCATTCTTGTTTGCAGCCATTACCTGGTAATTCTGTCTAACGTGCCTGGGCCTTGCAGTAGCATGACCATCACGGAGCTGTGGACCAGGCTTCACTATATTGAAGATGGTGGGGTCCCCGTTCTGCTTCCGTGATCTGGAGCTCGCGCTGGCAGTGTCCACGGAGCTTCCTCTTCTCCTCGGAGAGTGCCCGAGGAGTGGACGTTCGACCGTGCCTGACGCTGATCCAGAGCTAGTTGCTATGCTTGCCCGGGCCTCCAGGGGGGTCGGGATTGAGTGGAATCCTCCGTCTCGTTCTAAACTACCTTACTGTTAATAAGCAGCAAAGTATTAGTTTATTGATGCAAGCTTTGGAGAATTAGTCTAAAGTGTGACCATCTTTTTTGTGGAATGCAAAAGGAAAAAAGTTGAGGTTTGTGATATTTGCTCATTTCTACCGGAAACTGATGCTTAAAGCTTCAAACAAGATAATAATCCATCATGAAGCATTTTATAACAGTAGTTTCACAGTTTCTACAGTTTGTGCGCTACTTTTATACGTAGTTTATGGTAGCTTTGTGTGAGAAACAAACACAAAATAGAAATAGTAAATGATGGCTTAGAAAGCTATCATCTGGTTTTAAGAGAAATTAGAAGTAGTATGGACAACTTTTCAAATAGGTTTTTTCATCGTATTGGAAGCATTAAAATTCTGGTTCCTATTGCAAGTTTATGGCCATGAGTCTTTATCCTTTTGTGTCCCACGGGAGAAAGAAAGTCATACAGGTTCAGAATGACATGAAGGTGAGCAAATGATGACAGAGTTTTCATTTGTTCTGTGAACTCTTCTTTTAACAGATACTTCTCCCTTTGTGTTGCAGTCACTCTGGCTTCGTTATCACTGTCTTTGAGCCTGATAAACAAAGAGTGAGATTTTTTACTTTCTTCAAAGAACGAGGCCTCTTTTATCGTGTTCAATTATTCTTAGGGAGTCTTGGTGCTTGATGACAGCAACTTCTTTTGATGAAATTGATCGTCTCTCTGTGTTGTGCATGTGACTCTCTCAGCTCTCGTTGACGATCTGTCTGTGATGGTAAAGTCCATTGTCCCTTGCCTCAGGTGGGAGATATACAGCTCTTATCTATGGCTGTTTTGCACATCTATTTCAGCGCCGGGCTGAAAGAGTGCTTTTCCATTCCAGGCCTCTTTGCTTTGCTGATGTAATTTACTGTGCAGGTAATTTATTTGGCAGCAGATTGTACTTTTCAAACACAGTGAGCCTGAAGGCCGGTGATAACTCTTTCCTTATGACTTGGCTAGTGTCATCTTCCAATGACACCTTTTCGTCAGACGCTGCCTAGGTGCCCTCAGGTGCGAGAGGAGAACATTAAGGAGGAGACACCAGAGGTGTCTTGCTTCTTAGTCTGTGCTGTGATCTGGAGTAAAGCTGCAAAGGCCATCTCCACAGTGTCTGCAAAAGAATTACTGCATGATAGAAAAAAAAACTGGTAGTTGAACTGAGAATATGCAAATGGAATATTATAAAGCAAAGATAAACAGATTATTCTGATCTTTGTAGTAAATAAATTGATGTCCACTGACTAATGCACATCCAGTTTGGGTTTTTGTGTAATTCTGAAAAATATTATGATTTTTTGAAAATATTATGATCATCAATAATATGATAACACTAAATTATCTAAATTATTGCTATAATAAATAGCAGTAAAAATTGCTTTACTAGCACTAAAGTAACTGTCACTTTCATAAACAGTACTAGCAGTATAAGCAACCAGTTACTAGAAATAACTAGCCTCACTGACAGCCATAACTGACATCATAACTACTGCAGGATAATCACTAGCATTATAGAAAACTTTATGATTACTAAAAGCATGATCATCAGCAATATGATGACATCTAGGTTACGAATGTAACCCACGTTCCCTGAAGGAGGGATATTCCAGAGAGACCAATTGCCTTTGAGCTTTATACAAAAGGCCAATGAAATTGGCGTGCACTTGATAGCGCTCAGGTGCACCTCATCACTATGTGAGTATAAGAGGGCACGAGCGGAGTGCACATGCAGGTTTTCGCTGTAGAGCCAAACTGGCACCAGCGCAACCTCAGAGTCGTGGCAGGGGAAAGTGTAAAGTCTCCGTTCCCTCCTTCAGGGAACGTGGGTTACATTCGTAACCTAGACGTTACCCTTTCAGTCGAATCGCTTTGACGTTACATATGGGAACACCCATGGAAAGAGCCACAACTCTGAGGCCATGTTACGTTGAGACCCCCCACCGACTGGTGAGACTTTTATTCAAGTTCGTCAGCAGAGGATCTGCACGTAACCTTCCCAACCCTCCGTTGCCCAGTAAGGGCGGCCTACGGAGTTGCTAGCCATGGTGCTAAAGCATGGTTGAGGGGGGAGCACATGTCTTAACACACAGTTCTCACATTTGAATAAGGGAATGCAATATATCAGCTCTAAAGATATCAGCTAGAGAGGCGCCATGAGCCAACACATAGGATTAGGCAACACTCCTTGTGGAGTGTGCTCTTAAAGGGGCAAGGCTCTCCCTGGTATAATTAAGCCAACGAGATGGCTTCTACCACCCAATGAGCCAACCTCTGTTTGGTGACAGCATTCCCTTTCTGCTGGCCACCATAGCAGATGAAGAGCTGCTGGGGGCGTCTGATGCTCCGAGTACGGTCAGTGTAGAGGCACAGAGCGTGTACAGGACACAATAACTCTCGGGGCAGAGCTTGCAGGTTCATCACCTGATTGCGGAAAGGTGGGATTGCGTGGTGGGAACCTTGGGCACATAGCCAAATCTGCCGGGCCGAACTCTAGGCACTCTTCATTGACAGAGAAAGCTTGTAGATCCCCTACCCTCTTGATAGAGGCTAGCACTACGAGGAACGTGATTTTCAGTGTGAGATTTTTTAAATCTGCAGACAGAAGAGGCTCAAAGGGAGGCAGCCGCAGGCCATTTAAGGTGACAGCTAGGTCCGTGAGGTCCGAAAACCATGTCCGGGAGGGCCAATATGGCGCTACCAACAGAACTCGTTCCTCGTCCTCCCTGATCTTGCACAGGGTCTGTGCAAGGAGGCTCACTGGGGCAAAGGTGTAATTGAGCCCTGGAGGCTAGCTGCATGCCAGTGCATCCCTGCTGAGCACTCTGTGGGACTCGTGGAGGGAATAAAACAGCCGGCAATAGGTCTACTCGGGAGAAGCGAAGAGATCTATCTTGGCCTCGCCGAAGTGGCTTCATATCAGCTGGACTACCTGGGGGTGGAGCCGCCATTCTCCAGGGTGGGTGGACTGCCGTGAGAGCTGATCGGCTGCACAGCTGAGTAACCCTGGAACATTAAAAGCAGATAGAGGCATCCCTGTTCACCACGACATGCCTGGATACCTGCCCAAGGGGTACTCCGACCCGTAGGAAGACAGGATTGTCCCACGGGCTGAATAAGCGGCGACACTCCGGGGAAATGCCAATCTGAAGTGTCAAGTCAAGTCAAATGTCCGAAGTGTCAAGTCAAATGTATAATGACGAGATTAAATTTTATTTATCAAATGCAGAGACGGTCTCTTTAGTAAAGACGACAATAATCACTGGAAATCAGGTGTCCCAAACTAAGCAAGCCAGAGGCGATAGCGGCAAGGAACCAAAACCCCATCCATGAGATAATGGGGAAAAAGTTCTCCTCTGGCTGGATGCCCAGCACCTAATTTCCAGTTAAATTTTAAACACATGTTAGATTGTGTAAGGACTAATAGTGTGTTTGTGTGCATCTAGATCCAGCAATCTGTCCACGGAGCTCATCTAGGAGTTCTGATGAAGATTCTCTTTGTGTTGGTACACCATCTGATCTGGATACGGACTGAGGAACAGCATAGGAGAGAGACAGACTAATATTAGCGTAGAAGCCATTCTTTTTACGATGTAACGAGTACACTGTGTGTTAAGGGGAGTGTTCCCGGTTCCGGCTGATCTAATTAATGC
>JAUYWG010000033.1:17785105-17813397 GCA_034779775.1 Enteromius afrohamiltoni
AGATTTAAACTGACAGAGTGTGCCTGCCTCCCGAACAGTATTTGGTAAATTGTTCCAGAGTTTGGGTGCTAAATAAGGAAAAGATCTGCCACCCGCAGTAGATTTTGATATTCTAAGTATTATCAAATGGCCAGAGTTTTGAGAACGCAGCAGACGTGGAGGACTGCTTGTGACCGTCACAAGAGGTGAGGAAACTTCCACACCCAGAAGCACACAGCCAGATCGACATCCCAGTAACTTTATGATTACTAGTACAACCACAAGCAGCACAATGACAACTGCTAGTAAAGCAGTATCATTACTAGCATTGCCTATTATAAAAGGTTTATATGCCTTTATCATTTCTATAATAACTTACACTATCATTACTAGTATGTTATTATAATCAGCATTATGATACCTAGCATAACTAAAATCATAACTATTGTAGGACAGTTGACACTATGATTAAAGACCATTAAAGACCTAGTTATAATCATAACTATCCCAATCATAATCGGTACTGATAACTTGCCCGTATATACAACATGATTACTAGCACTGTGATAATTGACACTATCCTAACTATGTCATCACTATATGATAACTTGGAAGTATAAACAATTTTATGGTTACTAGCACTATAACTAGCACAAGATAACTGTTACACAGTCTTAACTAGTATTATGATATTCGAGACGTAAATCATAACTAGCAGTATATACTGCATAATCGTTAGCATAACTTATCATAGCTAGTACTATTATAATGTAGCAGTACAAGCAACTTTATGGTTATTAGCACCACGATTACCAGCACTATGATGTTAGATAACTAGTCTCGTGATAATCCGTATTATAGAAGTATAAAAACATTCACTATAACCAACACTATCATAATTGCCACTATTATATTTAGCACTGTGATATATGCTATGCTAGCAGTATATAGCAGTTATAACTAGCATTATAAACAGCATTATGATAACTAGCACTATGATCATTTACACTGTCATAACCAGCACTCTTTTTTGTATTTGTTATTTTTGTTTTTTTTTATACACAGTGTTTTTTATTACAGTGTGATAACCAATATTATGATAAGCAATGCAATTATTATTAGCAGTGCTGGTATTGTTCCGTGAAGAATCCCAAAGAACTATATATTATTTAACTTAGTTATTTTATGAGTTAGCATGACGTGACTCTGTCAGAAAAGAAAGCACACGTGGGACTCCAGTCAGGGACCGATTTCACACTGGATGACTAAGTGTGGACAGTCTCTAGCCTAATAAAAACAGTAATTAGTTTCACTCTGTGCTTTTGAGTTTTCCCTGAGCTGTGGTCTATATGTTGATGAAAGGAGCTAGCTGATATATTACAATTTGTCTATATTGCTAAGCACCATAAAATCTAATGAATATAATTATCACACAAAGATTACTTGTATCCGAACTAATAAAGCGTAGCCGGCAGAAAGTGCTTACTCTGAGATTTGCATCGGCTTGGAGTCATTTAAATACAGCCTTGCTTTCATTTCCTTGATTAGGTTGAAATAGAAGTTCTCATATTGTATATGGCACTTTTCACATGGGTCTTGTCTTTGCTCTGACAGCACTAACAATGATGTGTGTTAAACCCATTGAAGAGGAAATTAACAAAAGCCAAAGATAAATAACAGTCCCTCAAGGCCTTTATTTTGCACTTTTGGATACTTGGAATGCATTAAATAGAGAGACAAAGTTAAAAATTTCTGCCTTTGTTTTAAGAGTGAAAGCAATTTCTTTTCAACCCCATGAATAAATTCAACAGCTTTTTATGATTCTCTCTCTTTTTAACAGGTGGGGAATTATGAGTCTGGTATCCTGCAGATGAGGTATCCTGTCTGGCCACGTTATGGGACCTTCCTGGAGCATGTGTCTGATAACCGTCATTTGACGGTGGCCACACTGGAGGAAAGGCCTTTTGTGATTGTGGAAGCTGTGGACCCTGTTACTGGCACCTGCCTCAGTAACACCGTCCCCTGCAGACGGCAGTCAAACAAGACAGAAACGTAAGTAACCGTGTTTTTTGGACTTCATAATGATTAAAGATCAGCTGAAAAGAAAATTTTGTCATCATTTACATGACAGAATTGTAAATGGTGACTCTATGACGGCCCTAATTCTGGAAATGTTTGGACGTTTTTTAAATGAGTTTTTACAGTATTCCACAATCTTTTTAATCTTTTATTGCTGGTTTTTGAAAATGTAAGCTATTCTTACAGCTCGCTGCACTAATTATAATGATTGGTCATATTTTATATTTTAATGACATTAATTAGGAGTCGTTTACAAGTCAGAGAGTTGAAACCCTTTATTTGTGTGCAAGTTGAAGATCATTTGCGATTCATAGATTTCAGATCTAAAAGAGAGGCGCATGCACACATGTTCATTTTATTAATCACACATATGCATATCTGAGAAATGATCATAAGAACAAATTTAGGATGGTTTTTGCATAACATTCTATAAATGAAGGCCCCTGATGTCAATTGATTAATCGGTTGCTAGATGTTCTCCCAGCTGAATCTTCTTCTTATTTTGATTTAATCTGGCTTTTTCAGCCCTTCGTTGCTGCCATGCCAACTTTTTTGAGACCTGTAGCATTTTCATTTTCAAATGTAAAAATGTCGAAACCTGTGTGGAAGTTTGATTAATGCACACTTTCACTGACTGGATTCTGCTTGCTCATGAATTTTCTTACCATAAAGAAACACAGAAAATATGTAATAAAGAGATTTATTTTGTAACTTCAGTGATTATAGTGGAATTTTTTGCATAACTTGTACTAGACTACTATGCAAACAAATACAGAAACACACTGCACATGCATTGTCAAGCTGATAAAGACATTTCTTAATTTACTGCTGTTTTTCTATTTGCAGCGTGTTGAGCTCTCTTTGCAAGCATGTTTCATTATTTAATGCATTCTTGCTGGAAAAAAAAACATTAATTTATGAAAAATAAGAAAAGTTGAGTATATGCAGTTTGCGAGTAATAAGGTAAATACCCAGAAGCCTCCTTGGTAACCTTTTCCAATCAGAAGCTGCAGTGGTCATTATCAGCCAACTGCAGAGCACACTCCTGACATGCATGCTTGAGCACTTTATCAAAGCATTATTAAGGAGACCTGGGCTCAGCTTAAGGGATAGAGTCTTAATTATATAACTGCACAGAATGAGAAAGTGTCAGTGTCTAACTGTTTCATTGCTCTTCTCTTGGATATAATTCTGGTTGCAGATGGTCAGGTGTTGCTGTTATTTTAAAACACCAATCTAAACAAAAATTAGTTAGATAAAGCAATATGAGATAGATGTCAACAAGGAAAAGGCAAACAGAAGGAAAAAAGAGTTATTCTATACATACATCTTCTAGTTTAATGTGACCACACTTCATATGCAGTGCAAAAAAAGGCTACCATTTTTACTACATATTTTCCAGTATGTAGCATAGGAAAGTCAGATTTTAACTTTTCACAACATTGTAATTTGTTAACACTTTAGTATAGGGTTCAACTTTCACTATTAACCGTTCAATCCCAAATTTTTCCCAGACATGAAAATATCCAAATGATGTGTCACTAGTAACCCTTTGAAATAATCAACTATTTTTTTTATTTTTTTTGGCAAAGTGTGTGAAAAAATGTGTTTTATTCTCGGTCACAATTGTGACCGGTGGGATAAAGTGACAAATTAAATCACATAATTATTTTTTTATATATCTTAGCACAGCTATTTTAAACTGTTTGATCACATTCTAGTGTTTTTATTATGCGTAAACAACTTATGCAACACTGATAGGAAAAGTGAGATAAAGAAAAGAAAAAAAAACAGTAGCAACTGCCATTGGATTTGTATCGTCTAGCGATAAGTTGTGTTCCCACCGGTCACTATTATGACCATCAAGATTTTTTCCACTCTATGACCACACTCAACGAAAAAAAATACATGTGAATTCAAACATTAATACAAGACATCTATGTCATATCTTTATGTTAACATACTTTACAAGCCATTTGTTTTGGAGCTTTGATGCAGTTATCATTTTCTCAAGGTGCAAACAGGAAATAAACTGCTCTGGTCATCCGATAATTTGCACTAATTGTGTAAAACTTCACATATTTAACTGAGACCCTTTATTTTTTCCATATTTGCAGGAAGTGCATTAAAACATCAGTCAGTAAGGTTTTAAGAGCTTTATAAAGGAAAAAAAATTACGGTCACTATTGTGACCTGTGGGCTTAAATGGGTTAATCGATTATTTGCATGTTTATTTTTGACATATTGGCTGATTATTAGTATTTATAAAGCACATATTCTGCATGACCATATTCTACATCCCTAGTCCTACCCAATACCTAAACTTAATAATAGCTTACTGAATATTAATAAGCAGCAAATTAATTTATTAAATGGTTTGTTAATAGTGAAAATCTGACTTTAAAGTAAAGTTAACAGCCAAACTAAATCCAGAAGAACTGTGGTAACATCTTTCCTTTTCCACAATTTTCCACAACTGCCTAAAACTGTAGGTTCTTTAGGTTACAGGTAGGTTTCTTCAAATGTCTTGCAGGTGTTGCCACAGTTATTCTGGACGTAGTCTGTCTTAGTGTTTTCCTGAATGATTTTTTATTAATTGGCAGCTTGTTGCAAAGCTTTAGGATCAGTTGTCTGGTCCTTCACATCCTGAGAACGGCTCTGGTGAGATAACTGGATACTCACAGGAGTTTGTCTCACCTCATGAGAACTGAGTGGTAATTAGCAGAGCTGATTAAAGCTGTGCTGGACTCAGTGGAGGGTCTTGAACTCCTCACGCTCTGCCACCCCTCTCCAAACACACACCCGCTCTGTTGTAGTAAGGCCCATTAACATGTTATTTAAGAGTCATTCCCTCAGGATATTCTACTCATTACTTTCAGGCCAAATCTGGAAGGCTCCCGAAAACAGCTGAAGTAAAAAACAAAGGAAGATAGTATGTATGGGAAATAGACCTCCAAGATAATATGCCGCAAAAGAATTTAGACACTTACAACATACTCAGATTGACAGAATGTCACTGCGTAGCAGTCCAAATCTGTCCAGATATGTTTTGAGGGGCTGGGCTGTCAGTGTTGTAGTGCATGTCTGTTGATGCTGTGACTGATGTCAGACAAATAGCTGTGTGGTTTATGGTGATGATAACGTGTGCAATTGTGTGGGTGGGTGTTTAGTGTGACTCATTGCCTCTAATCCCCTTTATGCCACACACCATTAGTCAAGAGGTTACAGGGAAGGTTAGAGAGCGTAGAGTGTCATTAGAGCACTCTTCTTCTTTCTCTCGTTTTGTCCATCTTTATTAGTACTGCTTTCTAAGGCATGCATTTGAACAAACACTTTACCTTAAGCTTTAAGTAACTTTGGTAACTTTCCCTGCACCATTTGCACTACGGAAATGGATGTTAGGCTACTTTAGGAGATATGTGGTAAAAGATATATCACACAGTTATAGGAATTTACTTCCAGGAACTACTATATCCAGCATGGCTAGAGAAACTGGTTGCATTCGTACCGGGTGGATAAACTCTTTACATCTTTATTTGCAGCATTTACAAACATCAACTGATGAATGGTAGATGCTGTGTTCAGAGCTGCTCTTGTTGTGGCGTGGATTGATCTGAGATGGAAGATTAATCTGTTTATTTATAAAATGCAGAGAAGTCTCTGTAATCAAAACGATGATAATCACTAGAAATTAGGTGCCCCCAACTAAGCAAGCCTTTTTGATGAAAAGTTTTGATCCACTTTAAATGTTGACTACTGTATATCATCAAGACTGAGAAAAGAACAAAACGCTGCAGACAACAGGCACTGTAAATGTTAATTTAAATATTAAATAAATGTTAGCTCTTTATATAATCACTTACGTCACTGGTATTGTTCTGAACATAATTTATATATTGTAGGTGTAGTGATGATAGATCTATGAGTAATTCATGACGACAGACTCTTTGCAGTAGGGCTTGTGTTAGAGCTCTCATAAGTCCCTTTCACAGACTTTACTGAAAAATTACTGCTAAATTCCCATAATGTGTGAACAGGGTCTTTTTAAAAATGCCAGTAAATTCATCAGCAGTTTATCTGTATGAAAGCTGTAATGTTACCAGTAAATTGCTGGAATTCTGCTGTGTGTGAACGCAGAATGAAAATGAAGACTGATGGCTAAAGGTATGGAAGTGGTAGTGTCCACTGGCCAAGGCCCTCCCATTGAACCGATTTACAGTTTTAGCCTGTTCTCTAGGCTTAGAGCTCTCATTTCCTGCAATGTAAAGATGCCAAAAAGCCTTAACTTCCACTATGAAAAGGTTCTTAGGTGCAAAATCCCCTTGGATTTGGACTCTTTGGTTGGACTCTTTTGACTTGGGATAGTATGCAACATTTTACCAGCTGCCTAACACCCCCCCAACTAATGCTCCCTTTATTGCCTGCAGTCCATGTTAAACCAATATGGAGGCCTGCTGTTATTTTCCAGGGTTGCAATTCTGGTTGAGAATCCAGACTGAAGAGCTGGCTGAAGGCGTTGTGTTTTTCCTCAGGCGTTGTGATATGAACCAGAGCTCTGAAAACAAATAATGCTCAAGTGCAGAAAGCTGAGCCAAAATAATGCTCCTAAAGGCACACATTTAAGCTCAAATCACAAGTACTCTGGAAACATTTTAAGCGTATTGATCGCAATGCTCTAAGGAACCTGTTGATGTGGCAGTCAAAGTGTTTCAGACGGCTGTTCTGCCACACGTCTCACTAATGTGAACTGGATGGACATTTCTACCACTTCAGTAATGCATTAACCCACTCCCTGAAACTGATGCTCTTCCTCACTACAACAACAAGAATCTGCACTTAATATTGATTTCTCCAATTATGTTCTGCTTTTTAGAGAGAGAGGCCAGGAAGGGGCCAGGGTCAGGAAATGTAGTAGTCAGTCTCAAACTATGCATTGCTTGCATGAACACCCTAAATTAGATCATCTGCACATGGTGATCGTGAATTTGTTCTAATATCAACATCAGGTCAGTCCTGTTATAACCGTCAGTCAATATGATTTTACAGAAAAAGAGGTAGTGTTAGGTTTAGTCACAAACTATTTGTTTTAAATGTATTTTCAAGCGTTTCATAGATAGCCTGTAAACAGATTTATTATTTCTACATTGGCAGATGTATTATTTCTACATTCTACATATGTTTTTGTTTTTATAATGAAAACATTACTAATTACAGCAGCTGAAATGAAATGTAAATGTTACTTTAAAATGGAAACTCAAGTAATCTTAACTTAAATAGCTGAAAATATCAATAAACACACAATACAGGTTTATCTATTTTGATTTATTTATTTAATTTTATCCTAATTTTTTTTAATCATTAGCACCTGATTTAACAAACTCAACAAATCACATAAAAACAATGCAAAATCTGATTTGATCCTTTGAACAGATATGAAAATAAGAAATATTAAAATAAATCTTAATTGGAATTTAAGTTAACCACATAATAAGGTAGTTTGGCTCGAATTTGACATGTTTTATTTTCTGTTTAGATATTCTGTGTCACTCAAAACAAGGTCTAAAACATGTATATAACTGTGTAAATATCACAAGGCATCCCTTTCTATAAGAACAAAGCACCTGAGCAACAGTTTTATCCTGACGGCAGCATGTACAATCTCTGTACAGTAACAGCTCTTATCCGATGTGAGTGATTCTGCATGCCGTTTCTCTTCCATCTTTATTTGTTTGTGATTAATTTGAGTTGGATTTGTTTTGGCCCGGCCCGGCTGTCCTTCCATCTGTCACAGCTGCGACGAAACACAAGAACCCGTCGTGATGGCCACTACCCATCCACCCACTCACTGCTGACGTCACACGTCTTACCATCAACGCTCCCGTAATCCTCCCTTTTTTAGTTATTTGCCATTTTTAGGTTCTCCCAGAGGATTTTCTTGTGTTTTCATATGTGCCTCGATTCTATTTAGACAGCATAACTATAAAGGCTCCTTGTTATACATCAGAATGCAGAGTTATTCCCTGTCTGACCGTAGAAAAGCACAAACAGTTTTTGTCACTGCCGTTAGACAGCGTGAATGGATTTATTGGAGCTGTCGTTAATCACTCCTGATTGGATGCAAGTTTCGCCTCGACATTCATAATCGAGGAAACAGGAAACAGGCCAAAACTGAGGAAACAATGTAATGTTAATGAGGCAAAGCCACCGCTGAAAGGTTTTTCATTTCAGATATCTGCGCAAAAATGGCCCTTTTTATATTTATTTGTTGACAGTGGCAAATGGATTGGCACTGAACATAATTACAAAACTAGTCTGAGTAACTAATGACAGAAGCAAATAGATTACATACAAGACTTTTTTTTTGTATTGCGTCTGACCTATTTAAAACTATTGCGCGTACAGCAAGGTGCACATAAAGACTAAACGTGCATGTCATTTTGTACAGACGTACAGAGTTATTTTAAAAGCATTCAGGATGCACAGATGAACCATGTTTAACTACACTGTGAAATTGGCTCATATAGCTCATGTTCTTGTATAGAATGTATGTAAATGTTTGGAGGGCACAACAATAAGGATTACAGGGTCAGTATCACTGGAGTGACTTGTACTTGGAATATAATGGTTCACGGCTCATAAATCACCTATTATTGAAACCTTTTTTTGGATATTTAACCAATTAATTGGCCCATTATTGGTGGTGCTTGGTTCTTTGTTTTGTTGTGTGCTGGAGAGATGGCATGTTAATTTTCTAAGGAATCAGATTTATAGTTTTGCGGAGAACTGAAATTTATTACGCATTGCTTGGTGTGCTTGTGCTTCTTGGGATGTAGGTTCAGTTTTGCGAAACGAATCATTTAAATTTCGTTATGAACCAGTTTGACAAGTAAAAAAAAAAAACTGATTAAAAGATTAATTTCCAAACTGAAACCAGTCCATTATTTTTTTCACTTTGCGAACGCACATATAACATAAGCATCTGGAGAAAAGTACCAGAGTAAAAATATACATTTTCTCGTCAACATATAGCCCAATAAAGGTAGAAGTCAGCATACAGGAAGTGTTATAAAATAAAGTATAAAAATCCAAAAACTGCACTTTCTCAGAAAGTTTTGCATGGCGGTCCTAAATAGATTGTAAAACTACTGCTATCAGCTTTGACATGTGATGATTGATTTGATCATATCAGAGTGAGTGCCATCAAGAGATTCATGACAGAACTTTGTATTTACATATTTGTACTGTATAAATAAGTCAGTTTTTTATCTTTTGTGAATACTTTCATTAAAAATGACAGTTCTTGGGGTTTATGATGTTTAAATGTAAAGAGAAAACATAAATACTATGATAATGTTCCTGTTGTGTTCCCACAGGATAGTCGGACACACTGAGCCTTACACCAAACTGTGCTGCAAAGGCTTTTGCATAGACATTTTGAAAAAGCTCTCTCGCAACATCAAGTTCTCCTACGACCTCTACCTGGTCACCAACGGCAAACATGGCAAGCTGGTGCGAGGGATCTGGAACGGGATGATTGGAGAGGTGAGAAAACGAAACGTCACTTTTTTTTCAACACAATTCACCTAATTTACTTACATACTGTAACACACATTGCTGGTCTTCTTTTAAAGGTACATTGGTCCTCTGCATAATCATGCTTTATGTAATTTTACTCCAAACCTCTTACTTTTTAATACTCTCCCCCGACAACCAGTTATGCTGATACCAGTTTTCACCATTCAATCGATTTCTGATAGATAAAATTCTACATTTTGTGTTGAATAAAACACCTCATTGTACATACAGTTAGTTAAATTTAATTGTGTTTCATATACAGCTGTTATTTTGATATGGCAGATTCTAATGCAAACTAGTTCTAGAAGTTGTTTAGCATCTGTGATGTCACAGTGAACAAGAAAACAAAGCCTAAATCTATATGAGAGAAATACTGTTGACTGCAGAATGGATCTAAAAGCTGGTTCATTCCAGCAGACGTGACTGGCATCAAAATGATACAAACAACCTTGCAAATAAACATCTCCATCAAGTAAGTGTACGTCTGATGCACATCAGCGTCTAAAGAGTTTCAGACTATGACTTGCTCCTGCTTTATCCTGTTTTTTTTTTTTTTAGATAGACTATTGTGCTCATTTAGGCATTATGCATGGTGTGGGTTAACCAGAGAGAGAGGCCTGGACTGTACATCTGAAACACACACACTCACATAGTGATTACAGGACAAGCACAGCCACAACAAACATGTTTCCGGATATTAAAGCAACAATTTACCAAAAAATGGAAATTCTGTCATCATTTTTAAACCCATATGACTTACTTTCTGCTGCAGATGTCTAGACAGTTCTTTATAATCTGGAAAAAGATATTTTCACTATAAATTAAAAATAGTAACACATTCAGTTAAACATGAATGCAGAAATAAAGCTCATTTTTTACACTGTACTGTATGTGTGGGTATGTATATATATATATATATACATACAGTATATATCATCTTTCTTCTCAGGTGTTTTATAAGCGAGCGGACATGGCCATTGGTTCTCTGACCATAAATGAGGAGCGCTCTGAGATCATTGACTTCTCTGTGCCGTTTGTGGAGACTGGCATAAGTGTGATGGTGGCCAGAAGCAATGGAACTGTATCTCCGTCAGCCTTCCTGGGTAAGAAATACCACTTTAAAAAAAAACATTTTACAGCATTCAGAAACATTGCAATAAACTAAAAACGGCGCATCTGGTCATGTTTTTGTTTTTTTTTACAGCTAAAGCATAAAGCAGATATGAAAGTGTAGAAAGTAGTACTCTGTATGTACAGTATAATTGAAATTAAGTAGAGCTTTACAGTAATCGCTAATTTGCCTTTATGTGGCTAATAGGCTTTTCAATACATCTCATAAGAACCGACTAAAGTTTTTCATGCTGAATGGTGATGTTTTTTATTATAATATGCTCAAAGTGCTAAAAATATATTCTTTTAATATTCTTAAGTGGGCTGGAATGAACTGTGACATTGAAAGGGTTTTTAATCTGCCAAGAAAACTAAGAAATTGCACAGAAATCACAATGCGAGTAAAAATAAAAAAAAAATATATATTATTTATGCAGTAAGAATATTTAGAATTGGACATTTTTATTCATTTTATTATTTAATTACAGTGTTAATTCTTGTCATTTTTCGTTTTGTTTTTCAAATTTGTATTAGTTTTTTACTTTGTATTTTACAATGATCTCGTTTTAATTTATTTTTATATCAGATTTAGTCATTTTAGTATTTCAACTTTTACTTTCCAAGGTAACACTAACACCACTATTTTGTCATATATTTATATTTCCTCAGCAACACATTTTTGGTTTATGTTTTTTAACAGACTACAACAGTGTTGTTTTGTGAATCTTAAATCCTATGTTGACACCATTTCATTTTCATTGATGTGGTCGGTTAGCCATCCCATAAATCCTTTTGCACATTTTTCCATAATACTGCAAACAATATACTTTCCCAACCCAGAATTCATAATAAAATACAATCGCATACTGTCATTTTATAAAACAAGATGTAGTTATAAATATTTACAGTGCAGTCTTACTCGTGTTTCTCTTGTTTAATGGCGTATGAATCATGTTTACTTTAATTTGCACCTCATTTTGCATGTATACAAATGTAAAAAGGTTTTGCAGTCCTACTAGAATAAAAAGCGTGTCATTTGGGAATAACGTCATTTGCTTCATCTGTGTTTGTGTCTCTCTCTCTCTCTTCCAGAGCCCTACAGCCCAGCGGTGTGGGTGATGATGTTTGTCATGTGTCTTACAGTCGTGGCGGTGACTGTTTTCGTGTTTGAATATTGCAGTCCTGTGGGCTACAACCGCAGCCTGGTCAGTGCCAAAGGTCAGTGTTCACCACCTCTGTTAACTCTTTGGGAACTGTGACAGATGTCAGGAAGAGTGGCAACCTAAAACTTCATCATACATGACAGCTTTGACAGAATGTAAGCTACATGTAGAAGAAAAGATCATTCATGTAATCAGAGGTGCAGGCTCAGAGGCTATGTTCTCATAGCTCAGGTAAATTCATTGTGTATTAGTTTTTAACTCATTTTGTTTTTCAGAAAATTATTTTGGAGAAGTAAAAATAGACAAATAAGATAACTGACATACAGTAAGAGCTGAGATTTAGACATCAATTGTTTTTTTAATGATTTAATTTTGAGAAATCTGATTGAAAAGAGGCTCTTTGATGAGATTACTAAGGCATTTTTGTCAGAAGAAACATCTCAGGAGAATTTACTTTATATTTAATCAAGAATACAAATGAAGAAACAACAATATTTATTCTCCTATCTATCTGAACAACAAAAATCAAAATACATGTCTCACAAAAAATCTCCTTTATAAATTATATGACTTCTAGAAAGCTGTACCAACAATGTAAAAACTGATTATTTATAAAAAAAAATTAAAAAAAAAATTAAAACGAATAATGGAATAATAAAAAGAATAATGGCCAAAAACCCCTGAATAACTAATATTCTCTATTTCAGATCCAGGTGGTCCGACGTTCACCATTGGGAAGTCGGTCTGGCTGCTGTGGGGGATTGTCTTCAACAACTCCGTGCCCATTGAAAACCCCAAAGGCACCACCAGTAAGATCATGGTGCTGGTGTGGGCTTTCTTTGCCGTGATCTTCCTGGCCAGCTACACAGCCAACCTGGCAGCCTTCATGATCCAGGAGCAGTACATCGACACCGTTTCTGGACTGAGTGACAAGAAGGTAAGAGCGGCCAGTGTCCCTCTTAGCCAAATGACCAATCTAGGGCATGAGTTTTAATGAAAGCGTCACTCTGTGGAACTACAAGAGGAGCATATGCTGATAATATATATGGATATGTACACTTTCATGATGAAATACTCCGATTAAAGTACTAATCACAAATTTGTGTCATTTTAATAAGACGTTTATGGACAATTTGAAGCATTAAAACTTTTAAATACTGACAGCAGGACAAAGTACTTTGGGTATGATGCCAAAGTTTCTTTTTTTATATATATATTTATATATACTGTAAACTAGGAATTGTTTCAGCCATCAAGGATTGTGTTTAGTTGTAAGGATTTTTCTGCTTCTTCATTTTGAAATGTGTCTACTAATCAGCTGAATGTTAGCCTAAGCTGCCCAGTTCATTATTTATCCTATTTAGATAACTCTGTGACACTGTTTTAATCCGTTGTATAGGGACACATCAAGGTGAAGTGATTTACAATGATACTGAAAGCTGTTACAGCTGACGAGCCTCAGATGGAAACAGTTAAAGAGCAATTTTGAAGACAAAGTGAGACTTCAAGCCACAAGACTGTCATTAAAGAGCCACACAGGTTGTCTACCAGGGAATTAGACACTGACAGCAAGATGTTTTTGTATGCATTTGAATTCAGGAGTGTGCCTGGGTGGCATCACACAAAGAACGAAACGCCTGAAGGGCAAAATAGCCAGAGGGCAAGAATATCACACAGTAATCTAACTGTTGCTTCAGACGATGTAAACTTGCATAGCTGCAGTTTAGGGCACTTGCATTTGTAGCAACATTTTTTAATTTCTATATACTGCATTGTTGCTGTATTTTTACCATAACAAAGTTGATAAAACAAATTAGATTTTAAAAATGTAGTAAAAATTACTAAATCAATTAAATAAAACTTAATAAATCCACACAGCTGTGGATCATCCAAGTCACAACATAGTATTAAAAATCACAGGGTCATTTTTTATAAATTCAGCAATTATTTTCTCTTTTGGACTATTTGTAACCATTTTTTATGTGAAATATCTACTGGTCAGTACTATATAAAAAATAACATGCATTTTGTATGATTCCTCTTATTTTGGTGAAATAATTAACATTTTGTTAATTTGTCAATTAACAAAATGTAAATATATAAATATAATATTATATATTAGGTAAATTACATGAATTCGTCACTTTGAACAGGTATGTCCAAACAAGTGCAAAAACATAAATACCTAGAAGGAATTTTCTGCTCTACATTACATAGCTAGCAGTAAACTTTTGGTACGGTCAGGGCCACGGGACAGATGAAAGACAACACGCATGCTGTCAGACGGCAGCAAACACACTTAAATTGAGGCATTCACTTGCACTGGAGTCCGTCACATGCGCTCAGCCGAAAAACAATCACGTCCACTCGCTCCTTAGAGGCTTTTCTCCTTCATTCACTCCAGCAAGGTTACCTACATTACAGCACAATTATTCATGGCTTGAGTTCTGAAGTGCTGTCTTAGTGGCTATTTTATATTTATTTGATATTACATTAACAGCACTTAATGAACGTGGCCAGAATCCTGTAAAAAAACTAAATGAGGAGAAATTTAGCAAGGGAAAAGTAATATTGAAAATCCTCGGATGTTTGGTCAGGCGGCTGAGATAATTTGTCGTCTTTGTGAGGACAATCTGAGGTTCAAATGTTAGAATTTAAACAGAGCTGAGAATTAATTGACTGAGAAGCACTTGGGACTCAAGACAGAAAAGAACCATTGATGACCCAACGGCTTTGGTCCGACTGTTATCACTGCAGCCATTTTTTCCCCTTCCTGAGGATTAATTTCAGTCATATTCTCACTTGTAATTAGATTGTATTTAATGTGGCATTTGCAGATACAGAATCGTGAGAATCCTTGGATGAAGGCAAAGACGAAGGCTGAACCTAGAATAAATTCCCATGCAGAAATTCAGCTTAAAGAAAATCAATCACACTTTCCAGAAGCGTAGCATTCCCAGCCAAAAGTCATTACTGGCCAAAAGTCATTCCTGAAATCTATTAAAATGCATTAATCCTTAACCAAGTAACTCATCCAGGGATCTATTTTTACCCATTGCTTTTAGCGCACAGTTAAATTTAAACATGCTAACTTGTTGAAATGCTACCTTTCAGTTCCAGAAACCGCAAGACCAATATCCTCCGTTCCGGTTTGGGACCGTGCCCAATGGCAGCACAGAACGAAACATAAGGAGCAATTATCCCGAAATGCATTCCCACATGGTTAAGTACAACCAGAAAGGTGTGGAGGATGCGCTCAACAGCCTCAAAACTGGGTGTGTTTACTGTAATTGTCTCTTGAATCTTTGAAACAAATCTGTCCGCAGTGTATTATCTTCTCTGCTAACATGTATCATTTCTTTACTGCTAACAGGAAGCTGGACGCCTTCATATACGATGCAGCTGTGCTTAACTACATGGCCGGTAAAGATGAAGGGTGTAAATTGGTGACAATTGGTAGTGGGAAAGTATTTGCTACAACAGGCTACGGTATCGCCCTTCAGAAAGAATCTCGCTGGAAGCGCCCTATAGACCTCGCTCTCCTCCAGTTCCTTGCTGATGGTAACTTCAGAAACTTACTTTTGCTGGAGGAGCTCTGATTCAGTAACTCTGACGGAAATGTATTATGTATTACAGGTGAGACTCAGAAGCTCCAGACGGTGTGGCTCACTGGTATCTGTCGTAACGAGAAGAAAGAGGTGATGAGCTCTAAGCTCGACATTGACAACATGGCCGGAGTGTTTTACATGCTTCTAGTGGCCATGGGTCTCAGTCTGCTGGTCTTTGCCTGGGAACATCTACTGTACTGGAAGCTACGCCATTCTGTTCGCAAATCTGAGCGCTTGGACTTCTTGCTGGCTATTAGCAGGGTAAATTTTATGTCGTCATTATTCTTTGTGTTAACAAATTGTTGTGCTTAAAACAAACTTCCATAAATCTATAACGCAAGGTAGCTCATTCAAAGCGATGCATTTGCAATCAGCTCTTTTTATTTAATTTATTTTTTCAACCAAAGCAACTTCTAAGAACATGCATGTAGCAAAATACATCACCAAGAACAGGTTTTAAACATACCTTAGCAGAGATTGATGTTTAGGGGAACTCCAGGAAGTTAATGAGCACAAAAAGTCAAGGGAAAAGGTGTTAAAATTAAATTAGGGTCTTAGGGTTATGGCCATAGCTGTCAATGTTTCTTTTAAGTACATTCTTAAGTTTAACAAACTTGAAGACCTCATTTAAAAGGTGGAATATTACAAATGCATAGGCAGCTGCTTTTCTATTGGCTAATTAAAGCCACTTTCAGAGATAACTATAATGCTGATAAACAGAGAATCTTATCAGTCACTGACAGTTCTCCAGGTAATTAACCAACCGTAAAAACTGCTAATAGAATTTTGATGTGGTAAAAAGTAAGTACGATTTTAATCCATCTAGGTCATTGCAGCAAAATTATAGCAAATCAATTTTGTGGCCGATGCCATGCTCATTTTGATGCATAGTCAATGATACAATACATATGAAGCAGCTTCTGATGCAGTGCAGTACAATTCACCCTTATTATGATGCAGCTCTACGTTTACCATGTTAATCTATATTCTGTTTGGCTCTCTGGACACACCTAGGTCTCCATAGTGTTGTAATATGCCATATCCATGTAGCAGCAGTGGTGATGAGAGAATACGCTTGAGAGTTTAAACTACTAACAATTGTTGGTGCAAATACTTTAGAAACTGTATTATAACACAAATGCCAACTTGTATCTAATGCACTTATTTAACTTTAATTGATTTTACTATATTGTGAGGTGAGAACTTTAATTCTGTTTGCCATGGCACATCCTGTAGAACTTGTAGGTGGATGTGCTTTAAAATGCCAGCCTAATTTTTCCTTATTTCTTCCCTGCAGGGAATTTACAGCTGCTTCAACGGCGTGGAGGACATAGACCGTAAAGGGAACATGCAAAACCCAGATGTTACAACCAGTTACACTCAGGCCAACATGCTGAAGATGCTCCAAACCGCTAAGGACATTGTGTCATCTGCGAGAGTTGAAAACTCCCTGGACAATGCCACAAAGACCATTGAGAACTGGAGTCGACGTGATCCAGAGGCAGCCAGACCTAGCCTACCTACCTGCCTCATCGGGACAGACTTCAGCCATAGCCGCCTGCCCTGTATCGCCAGCGTTACAGACAACCATTCACTGTACCCTCAAAACATGGATAGCACCACTCAGCACTTGCTGGAGAAGCCTCACGTGGGAACACGGCCTACCTCACTGCGTTACACTCTTCCCGCACGCACCAGCCACCACCACATCTACGAACGAACACTACCCATATCTAGCCTCAGCAGTCCCCATATTGCCATAAGAGACCCACCACCTCCCACAGCCCCGAAACCCCACGTGTACGTGGACCAGTCCTGTCACCACCCTACCTCTCGCTACGTCTCTTACCGTGACTTTCAGGTACCAGACATCTTTGTGGAACACCAGGAACCTTCGGGAAGCCATAAACAATACATGGCAGGTCTGGGTCACAAAAAAAGGTCCCACAGCTACGTAGCAGCATCTCCGGAAACTCGCCGAAGGGACGACTACGATGTTCCGCAGTCTTGTCTGGCTGAGCTGAAAAGCAACCACCTTGTGGAAAACCACTCCCATACCACGCCCTGCATGAGAAGCCACTTCCAGAGACCCGGCTCTAACTGCAACTCCTGCATGAAGCTGTATCTAGAACCGGAGATGGATGACGTTCCTCTTCTTGGGAAAGATAAACTGAACCGTCGCGCCTCTTTTCTCAGGGCCACATGGGGTGGTGACAGGATCCGGCAGCTGGATGAGAAGCCCTCCACCTCTGCATCCTCTACCAGTTGCATCAACATGCCTGATCTGTTCCCTCGAGTGGTGGTGACCAATCCCAAGCCTTCCAAAATGTATAGCAGCACTAGTAACAACCTACGCTACAACATGGCTGTGGAGCCGGCCTATCTTGATCCAGCTCACATGGGCTCCTACCCGTACAAGCCACAAAAGTTCAAGTACTCAAAGTCCATCCGCCTTCCTTCGTACCGGGAGGCAATTCTACAGAACACGGCGGCCCTTCGGCGCTCCTCTTCCACACTAGTGCATGGACACTACTCAACGTACCTGAACTCTTACACAGACCTGCCGGTATATTTGGATCCTCTTCCGCAAGGACCTGCTCACTTCCATGAGCGTTCCAAAGACACATGCCACCTGTTTCCATGCGTCAACCATTGCCCAGATAATGCCGCCTTGGTTCCCCGGTTAGGCAGCAGACCTGTGTTGTACCAGAGCACTGCTGTTGGAGGCTATGAGGGGGCAGCGCGCTCAAACGAGGAGTCATTGCACACTGTACCAGCCTCTTCCGTGCGCAGGGACCGCAGACAGGTTCTAGTGGCACGGAACGTACACAGTCCCTATGCCCCACGGCCCTGGGGTAGGGTATCTAGTCTGGAGTCAGAGGTTTGAAGGCCTTTGAAGAGCTCTCCAGAGACAGTTTTCCCCAAGCATTGAGGGAGAAACGTTAGGAACTGCTAAATGAAGTCAAGCAAAAAAGATAAAAGCTGGACTAGAGGTGGTAATCTCAGTGCAATAATACCCTCAGACAGCAGGGATGGGATGGGGGAATGTACAAGTGATTACTGTGGAGACTTGTTTCAGTATACTTAAAAAAAAAAAAAACTGTTCTTAATCTATAATCTATTGATTGTTATTTAAACTGTTTTTAAATGCCATTACACCAGTTACACTCATTATCTGCAAACAATTGGATGTAGCATGTTTTAAGGCAGCTTTACAACCAAAAGGGTTTAAATTGAAAATGTTTTTTATTTATGCCAGGGCATTCAACCGTTTTAAATTTGGGGAACCACTGGACAATTTTATAACATAGCCACACAAAACTGTCTTCCAAGAATTTTCTAATTCCAGGGGTTTGAGAAAGCCATTAATTGTCTAATTTTGTCACTCCACCGATGTAATTCAGATCCGACTTCAATAATGGTGAAGAATTGATTTGCCATC
Organism: Enteromius afrohamiltoni; assembly: GCA_034779775.1. Classification (NCBI taxonomy): domain Eukaryota; kingdom Metazoa; phylum Chordata; class Actinopteri; order Cypriniformes; family Cyprinidae; genus Enteromius; species Enteromius afrohamiltoni. Next base: position 17,804,062 of record JAUYWG010000033.1, read on the forward strand.
TGTAGTTCCACAGCAATTTCACTGTTTAATAAATGATGGGATGGCCTTGGGGCCAAATGAAAAGAACTTCTGTCTATCTGTCTTATACAAAAGAATAACTAATTAGAGTGAAAACGAATCATGATTCATTCATTAAGAAATTTTTTATCTTGATGCATTGAAGTTGAATGCAAAATCTCACATCTTGCACAGGCAATTTCCCAAAAGGCCTCGTATTACCAACATTAGGTGCTTATCAACTGTGAAGTAATGGTGATTTTCAAAATTCAAAGATTTCTAGTAAAACAAAGAATAATATCCTCAGTGATGAATAAATGTGGCATGCTTTTACAGATCCTCGCCAAGAATGACTCTTTTATAAAATAAGAACTAGCCTTCAAAATGCACAACCTTCTTAAATCACATGCATTTTGTACTTGTAAGCAAATGTTATAGACACTCCTCTTTAATTTTTTCTTGCTCCCAAGATAATACACAGTCTAGACAACCAATGTCTACAAAACATTGCATTCATATATGCAGTAGTCACATAAATGTATGCCAAGATTATATATGACTAGGACAAAGAATGTTTCATGAATACAATTTCACTCTTCATTCGCTCTACATGGTGCATACATTACTATTCATACTCGCCAAATGGAAAAACCCTTACATCTGCAGATTCTGCTGCAGGACTCTTATATATCAGTGCAGGGAATGCATGGACTGCATTAAAAAGGCATACATGGACACATTAGGCAGCGATCTTTCATTTGCTGACCTCCTGTTTTGAAGCAGCCTGTGGTGAAGTTTCACTGTGAATGAAATGCATGGCGAGTAGATCAAATGCTGACTCAGCTTGCAGGTTGCATGATCTAGAGAGCGGTTTAATCCCTCTCACCTTCCTATGTCTTTAAGATGTGACATAGGTTGCTAACATTCATTTTCCCTGTTGAGCACCATTGTGGTCTTAGCCATTCCTGAGGGCCCCCAGAGGATTGGAAGGGCTCCAGTGCTCAGCCTGTAAAGTGCAAAGGTCAGTATAATAATAATTGGACAAATAGGCTGATTGACCCTGGGGAATAGTATGTTTAATCACGCCAACTTAGGATGATGCACGTCTGGGCAGTGAGCCAATCAGCAGGGACATGATATCGACCTATAGTGTCCACCCACCTTCATTTAGTACCCCTGAGATTGAACAGAATGGAAAAGTGACCACAAGAAACAAGATCTTGAATGAAGAATGAAACCTTGAACTCTCCTTTCGGCAGTACCAGGGCTAGTTGGGTTGGTGGAGAGAGAGATAGCACATGTAACAGTGTCATTTGAAGCTGCTGACAAAAGAAGCTTTTCATTAAGAGAGATTTGGTCTGTGAATGTTCGCAATTCATTTCGCCGGTCATTGTTATCAGAGCAACTTTATCTGCCAACTTCCCAATCACAAGATTTATTGTCTCATCTCAAAAAGAGAATGCAGTTGGCATGCTGAAACAATCTGAGGGTTATCCTCTCATCTCCACACTCCAATCTATGATGGTGTTTGTCTGAGCCACAACATGAATAATTGGACATTGGCAGACACTAGTCAGATGACTTTGGGGCTCATGAATGCTCATGAGTGGGAGAGAAAGGCGCGATGATAACTGGGATGTGATGGATGGATTTGTTTCATCAGGTCCTGCACAGCAGCACCTCTGATGGGTGGGGTTTCAGGGAAGAGTGGGTGTGGTTGAAGATCAGAAGTTTATGGTTTTAACGATGACCTCTGAAGGAAACAAATGACATTAATATTGAAAACCATTCACAGCTGAGATTTATCAAAGTTTGATGACAGATCGGTTCTTCGGGCAATCAATTTTTAAGCCTATATGAGCTATCATTTTTCATAACCGCAGGTGAAGAATGGTTTCAAGAGGCCTTATTTAATTGTATCTAATAACAAAGGTGGGACTGTTGACATGGCAGATCATACAATGTCATTAAGGCTGTGATCAATGAATGCTGAATTCAAAGTGAAACAGGAAGACCACTGGGGGTTTCAGGTATTAAAAAAACTGCAGTTTTAAAGAACAATGCTGTGAAATATTATTTGATTATTTAAAAAAATCAGAAAGGTCTTTTTTTTAAGATTAAAGATGATCTATTTAATTCCCAAAACAAACAATAGTCCCGCCCCCAACTTGCACCATAGGTTGAGCCAAAACAAACAGAATTTAGGTGTCTAATCATTCAACTCCAATCTCAAAACATTAGTAAAAATACTTTTTTTTTTTACAAACTAGATACTCAGTATGAGTTTCAGTGTCTTCACTGCCTTTGGTTCACATCATATCTCATTTGCGTATAATACATACATGCCCACCTCTCATCGGCCACCCTTATGTTGCCCCAAATCAGAAACTTTCATTGAAAATGAATTACTTCTGGTTGATTTCTTGATGCATATCTTCTGCATAACTGAAGAACCAAACCAAACTCCCTTCTCTTTATTTTACTTCTTTTGCGGTTTGGTATTTTCCTTCTATATATAAGTTTTTTTAAACATCAATACCACATCTAGGCTATAACACAAGCAGACCGTATGAGCCAGACACTATCGCATTAATGCAGATAGTAAAGACCTCATCAACAATCTGCTTGGCGTCCACCCAGGTTCCAACAGACCCCGGCTGCAATCTATAAGCACTGCCCTTTCCGTGTGCATTGGCATGAGCCTCGATTTTGTGGGCAGATGCCATGACATCTTGGAGAGCTCATCAGTGTGCACCATGAGTGAGATGGCACATGGGCAGTAAAGCTGGTGTCGATGCAGCGAGCGGGGCAGCGGCAGATTGTGAACCATGATGGCATCTGATCTTCATCATCCATTACTTTATGGGTGTGCAGATGGGTCTGGCTCCCATTGGGAGCTCCCTCTCTGCTGGTCACTCAAATGGACTCTCACATCTCTCATGGGTGGTTAGAGATGAGCTGTTCAGATAATGGATAAAATGGCTGGACAGATTACAGCATAATGACTAAATTCATACATTTTGAGAGAAAAATTTGAATGGTGCACACAAAAAAGTCAGAACAATGCCAGCGCGTTGCTATGCATTAGATAAGTTCTAAGCAGTGTTAAAGTTTTTTATTTTAAATCATAATCATGGTCTAGCCTTTAAAAGCATGAAATACATGTATTGTTTTTGCTCCCACATCACATTATCTCCATTTCAGAAGTTTTGCAAGCGAATACAACGTTTCTCATGGGAATGCAAAAGCACTGTGATTAAAAAAATCCATGTGGAAAGAAAACAGTGTCTTGGATGACTTAAATGACTTTTGGAATCTAAAAATATGGAATTAGAACACTACTAGAAGTTACTAGAAGTTCTAGATTTTTTTCCAGTAAAGGCCAGTATCATAGTGTGTTATACAGTACCATCCATTTATTATCATTATACTTCTTTTGGAACAATTCTTTGCTTCTATGACTGGGCAAACTGCCATCCAATGATGCAACACATTGTCGCTTAACCAACAGTTCTACCAATTAAGCACTTGAAGAACTCGTTCTGATGCATTGAATCTGAGAGGTGCACTAGTGATCTTTTGTCATCTCATCATGTGTTTATTTTATGACACTCTTATATGCCAGGAGCTACACACACACAGTAATTGATATTCTTCATACAGAGAGCAGCTATGAAACAGCATTCCCTGCACATCCTCGCCCTGAATAAATTACCTCACACTCCATAAATTTTCCCAGATGTTAAGAGTCACCTTGAGAATAGCTCTCCGGATCCTATCAGTACAGGAGGAGTGTGCGAGGAAAGAGAGAGAAATGGCTTGAGGCTTGAGAGTGGCAGGACAAGTCCAACAGACAACACGAAATGAAGAAAACAAAGATTAGAACTGCATGCTAATGGAAAGTATGTGTACTCATATATTCACAAGCAAGCTGCCAATGTGATGCTTTCATTTGATGCCAATATGTTTTTTTTTTTTAAATCATTAAATAGATGAAAATATATGACAGGTGCTGAAATAAAATACAAAGTGATTAATGACAAAACATTTTGGATGGAGCAAAACCTAAATATTTTAAGTATTTAAATGTTTTTTTTCTTTACAAATAATGATATGCGATTATTTGAAATGAATTTGGTTAATTATTCTGCATATGGTGTAATTAAATTGATTACATTATTTAATCAATTGTCTGCCCTGCTTCACAATAAATCAGTGAAGTCAGTGAGGTCAGAGCAAAGGGGCTTAATATATCCAAAAATGTCCACTTCATTTTTCATGCAAATAGAGCATGAACATTTCTTGGCAACACACTGATACTAATTTATATCATGTCTTCCAGGGTTTGAACTGTCGACTTATCAGCCCAGACCTTTAGCCACTGAATCATCACTACACCTCTATGAAAAATAAAGCTATATGGACTATAGAGGAGAAATTTATAGGCAAGTAGTCAAAGCATACATATTATATAAGAACCGATTTGACTTTCTGTGAAACACAAACTGAGATATTTAGACGAAGGTTCACCCTACTCATTATATACAATGAAAGCATATAGGTAATGACCAGGGCTGTTCAAAAAGCACATACATAAAGTCGCCATAAAAGTAGCCTCATGTGCTGTAGGTCAAAGTCATGCAATAACAAACTGAGATTGAAATCATTTGAGCATGTGGACATTGAAACTTGGCACATTAATGTTGGCAACAATTGACAGATTCTTCTTTTTAAAGGTTTGCAATCTCGTAAATCTTCAAATGTGTCATGGTTTCACTGACGACATTGGGATACACAACAGTATGACATATTAAACAGGTTGTAGCTCTATCCCTTGCTGCCTCGTTTTTATAAATGACAAATGAAACATGGCGTCTACTTCGATTAAAGTCTACATGGAGCTTCTTCTGAAGATTCCCGCTGATGTCAGCATTGATTGATTTCCATTTGCATAGCATAAGCATGAAATCTAATTACTGGCCGCTGTTATCATCTCTGAAGTCCACCCTCTCGGAGTTGAAAGCATCTTAGGGTGGGTTCTTGGAAACCATTAGCAGAGTGTTACAGGAAACCCTAATGTCCTTATGTGGCACTGATGCCCAACGCCAAGGCCACCAACTGTTTCAGGTCATGTGATGGAGCCTAATGCCAGGCTGATGTCCAGCTGCTTCGGCTTTAATCCCTTGAGCGTGGCAGACCCTGGACACATACATATATACATGTGGGTGGACATGTGTATCTACTGATGGAACGGGGTGGGCTGTGGACAATGCATGACAGAGATCCTCCTCCCTTCAGCTTTCTTCCAAATGATACACACACACACAACCTGCTGTGATCATTACCAAGATCTCTCATTAATTGTTTCCAAGGTCGGCACAGAGGAGAATATCACACGTTTCTATCGCTTCCTAACTTCCCTTTCCTAATTAGTTGTTCATTCTACGTGAACAACATTTGTGTTTTTCATTAGGGTTATTGCTGTCATGCGGTACTTTTTGAACTCTGTAAAAAAAAAGACATCATCCTCCAATCCTTGGAGGATGATGTCATTATGGAATAGGAGCATTGTTTAAACACCAAACAACATTGCCTTCACTGCTGGAAAAAAAACCTGGTTCTTTCATGTAAAGAAAAGTGACCAAATATGATGCCGAATTTGAATTCTGGATGCAAATGAGCTTTGGCGAATGGGAAAACAAATAATGAGCAAATTTTGGGATTCATTATTTAAGAGATATTACAAAGGATAATACAAGGGAATCACTCAATAAGGTGGAAATAGTAATCTAATCAATACTCCTGGAGAAACATTTTATTAAAAACCATTTTAAAAAGATGAAACATCTGGAATGTTTCTTCAACATTCTAAGTTTTTCATTTTCAGAAGTTGTTCTCTCTGAAAACTGGTTCAAAAGCAGTAACACAGCCATTTCAATTTTCCCCTTTAGTTCACCTCACAGTGAAAAATAATATGAATTTCTTTTAAAAACTTTATGTTAAATATTTTATTACATATGGGAACAAGCTTCAGTAAGTTTTTGTTTGAACACAAGAATTTAATGATTTATCTCATTTCAACAAATCCCCCCGTGACCACTGATTGTGTACAACACATTTAAGCAGTCAATGATAAAGTGAGTAACAAACCGCAATTCATACACGTTTCATGCATCATGGCTCCGACTAATTATTACAGCTGAGAGAATATGAGGCCAGATTGTTTAAATGCTCAATCATTAATTACCCAGAGCTGTTGGTTCAGTTTCAGAGTTATTCAAGTGTAATGAATTTCATAAACGGTACTTGAAAGACAAATACCTACAGCAGCATCTGCCACTCGGTGTACACAAAAACTGACCTGAGAAACTGTTTTGTTGTGAATATTTCGGTACGCATATGTATTTCATTTTTCAGAGAAGCCAATGAATCATTCTTTGAGTTTGCACAGTGTCTAGAATCAATTCACAAATCTTTCGGGCAAGATATGCCAGAACACAGAACAATTGAATTTATTTTGTTGAATACAGCATAGTTTACAACATTTAAACTCATCTAACAAGCTTTTTTGAAAAAATGTTAATTTAAGTGTATTTAACCGTTCATTTAGTTCTCACCAAAACTCATAAATTTTTGTTGTAGATCATTAAACCGTTACACCGCCTCAGAAGCCGGTCCAAAAATCAGTTTCATAAGGTGCCTCCCTTCAAAAACGCTGCCTTCGATGTCATAATAAGGCAGTAGGCCAGCTGCCTAGGTTTTCAGACGCAGCCCTTGTCTTTTTCTTCTCTCTTTGTTATGTTGCGTTGTGTAAAATAATACAATTTACAGCACAGTTATGAAATTGGTGGCGATTCGAAAAGCCCAACTCAGCAGCTGGGTTGTTTCAGGAGACAGGCTCATTCCAATGGTTGGGTTGAAAAAAATGAGAGATTAATTTTGTAGACGCTGTACATGTCAAGTTAAAAAGTTTTGCTCTGCAACACCTATACATTAACCTCAAAGAAACTTCTAAACAATTCCCTCAAACTTGAACTGAATGTTTGGGTGGTGTTTTTGCCAACATTTTCTCCAGGGAAGCACACCCTTAGGCTCTTCTTTTCATAAGCTACTTTTTTACCTTCCCATTTCTCAGACGAAAACCTGCAGTGGGGTCCAACACACTCTTATTGACTCCCATCAATTTGTACTCTCACACTTCATTTAATGAATGCACTGCATGTGTTTTTTTATTTCGCTCACCTGCATCAAAATTGAACACATGCATAGCCGATCCTTTTAGCCATTGATTTCTCTCGCAAGGCCAAACACAGCTGATGATGCTCACAGGAGAAACGACAACATTAATCTACTGTAATACACAGACTCATAGTTCCACTTCACAAAGCTTACAAGCAGCAGTGTCTGGCCTAGGGGTCGTAAAGTGTTCCTGTAATTTAGGGGGATGAAATTGAAAGCAGAAGCAAATGGGTTCAGAAAAGCTATGCTTGAAACATCATTACCTTTCAGTAATACCGGGACATAGAAATAACATAAACAGGAATGTCAGCAAAATATTCTTAAAACATATTTCAGTTAGATGGGATGGCACCCTTAAATCATCCAGTGCAGTTTTTTGTAAAATAACCCAGATTAAAAGTTGCATGAGCACCACAGCTCAAAATGTCGACCACATCTCTGCCCTGACATAAGTAGAATAAATAGTTATACTGTTTAAGATTCAGTTTTAGCCTCCTGTGGACACAGTGGCATCGTAATAAAGAGGCGCTCACCTGAAGGAAGTGACCCGCTTTACTAAGGACAAACATTCATTTTCTTGCCTTCTGGCATGATGTGAGATGAGAGGAGAGAAATTCAATTGTTTGTACTCTGGGATCAGACTCCCCCTTATCGGTCTTCCACCTTTCTGCCAGGATCTGAAATGGACTAATAAAAGGCCTGAATGCACAGAGGAAAGAAGTAAGGACGGTAGAAATGTGATGGGAATGAAAGGAGGGACGGAGCTAAAACAGGGCAAAAAGTGATTACTGAACATTTAACAGGTCTGGGACTTTATGCGAGTGAAAACTGCTGTTCTCCCTCAGAGAAATCATTTTGAGGGAAAGCTCCATTACAGCGTTCATCCCTCCCTATCACTGCTAAATGATCAGACACAAATCTCCCATCATTCCCTCATACTAGTCATTGCCACGTTTGACCTTCATCAGTGGAAGAACATTTTTCATAGTTCATTTGAGGAAGTTTGCGCATTTTCCCCCTTCAGTTTTTTTTGGTGTTGTGGGATCATTTAGATATAGACATTATAAAAAGTACCAATATAAATTCACATAAATTAAATTTACATTAAATTAAGACATGCATAAAAAGGAGCTACTGATTTAAATAATATAATTTAATTACCTAATTTGCCATTTTTTGTGTTTTCTGCCAGGGGTACTTGTATGCACTTTATTTTACAATACTCACACTGTAATTTCAAGTAACTTCATGGGGTAGGGTTAGGTTCAGGGGTTCACGGTTAGTACATAGTTACTGTAATTACTACAATAAGCACATAGTACTGTATGTACCAAACTGATTGCACTGTATTTTATGTATAGACCTTTTAATTCTCATTTTAAATACATTTTTAATCATTTGTTTCATCAAATGTTTAAATGTTTTATTGTTGTGATTATTATATATATTTTTTTCCTTTATCTTCTTTTTTTTTTTTCTTTTTTTTTTTTTTTACATTTCTTTATTTACTTTTATTTAAGGCACTTTGAATTAAAAATGTGTATTAAATGTGCTATAAATAAACTTAAAAAACAAAGTTATGGAATAGTTTACTTACAGTTTGTAATTATGTATAGGATGCTTCTGTTTCGCATAGCAGACCGAGTCTGTTACATAGCTACTCATGTAACTAAATGATTGTCACATATGTGCTTAAATACATGTAACTTTCCCAATTACATTAAAATGACAGAATATTACAAAGGCATAAGCTTATTACTAAATACAATGTAACAAGGTTGTACTTAGTAGCTGTGTAACAGACAGAGTCTATGTGTAAGAGTAACTGCCTGTTACATCTACATAATTACAAACTGACAGTACAGGCTGTTCCATAACTTAGCATACTTAGTAACTTAGTTACATAATAAGTACATTTTATTTCATGTAAGTTCAATGGCTATTACTAAGTAATCAACTAGGTAATTACTCTGTATTATGATACCTTAAAATAAAGTGTTCCCTTGTCACGCTCAGGGAATATAGACAAGTAGGTAAGTGTTTCTCGAACATTTATTGTGACATAACATAAATCCAACTTCAATTTTTGATAAAGAAACT
>JAUYWG010000033.1:17838081-17855030 GCA_034779775.1 Enteromius afrohamiltoni
TTTTTTTGTGTATACTAGTGCTGGGCAATGATTAATCACATCCAAAATGTATTGTAAATGTATGTAAGTATTGTTTGCATAATACACGTATGTGTGTACTGTGTATATTTATATTGTTTATGTATAGATAAATATACACACACAATATATATATATATTTAGAAAATATATTAATATGCATATATCATTCATATAATTTATTTTATATATAAATGTATTTACATATATATTTACGTATATATTTATTTAAGTATATACATGCATGCATGAGTATTTATATATACATAATGAAGAACTCACATATATTATGCACACAAACCTTTTTGTTTTTTATTTTTGATCTTTATTAAACTTTACACAAACATTTTTAGTTTGTGATTGTTACCCAGCACTAATAAATATAATATAATATAATATAATTTTTACACTATTACAAAAATGATACGCATTAATCAGAACAGATTAGGGGGTAAATTTGCTAAACAGTCTTGAACATCACATATGCAAAGACTTTAATTCTTATGCATATGATTTTATTTTTATTCTTATTTAATTATTTTATCATCATTTATTTAACTTTTTTTATTTTTTGCTTTTGGGGTGGAGCGTGACCCAATCATGTTTTAATGAGATTCACCTAAATGAAGCGGAAAATCAAAAATAACCATAATACATTCAAAAAATAAGTGAGGTTTGGAATGAGCACATCATATATGGTTTTTAAATAACGCTTATGAAAATAATCCTAAACATCCACTAAATGTCTTTTGGTCCCTTTTAAACACGGAATTAAATTAGACTGAATTAAACTTCAGCTAATTCTTTTAACATAAAACCCTAACAAACACCCTTCAAAAATTAAAACGAAAACACAGCTCGACAAAACAAATCTGCTTGTGCGCTCAGTTCATGGCTTCGGTGAGAACAATATTAGCCGTCACAAACATCAGACAGAACGTTGCCCACAATATCACAAACCAAACCCAGAAGGTATGATGGAAAGGTGACCGGTGCTTATTTACAGCATCCCTTCCCAACACTGGCTCGAGATGACGCCTACTAAAATAAACTAGGAAGGCCGGGATGATGTACTGAATGCCCGTTCCGGCATACGCCCCAGTGATGCCCACAAGGGCCTCTAGATCATGAGTACAGAAGGCCACGATGATGGGCGGCACTAGAGTAATGAGCGGGAAGACAATACGGTCCACCACCCAAGGGTACGTGCCGCCGTCCCGATGGAAGAGGGTCTTCCAGTTGTTGCGTAGCGTGACGGCTATTATGGGAAAGTTGGTGCTGATGGTGAAGACGGGAAAGAGGCCCAGGAAGTAGCGCAGCACTGGAATGCTCAGGACGTCACAGTTATCGGTGAAGTTTAGAGTGTACATGTCCCGCAGCAGGGAACTGTCGAAGCAGAAGATGGCCGTGAGGGACAGCAGGCTGTAGAAGCACAGGATGAGGACGTAGTCAGCCATGACCAGGGCGCTCATGCGGTTCTTGTTGGAGATGGGCGTCATGAGCGAGGGCAGCGAGTGCTGGCACATGAACGAGTAGACACAGACCCCGAAAAGGTTGGGCACACCTGAGATCTGAGCCACAGATGGGTGTCCCTCACCGTGCCCCTTCCCGATACGAATCAAAGCCAGGATGATCATCATGGTGAACGCTGAAAGAGACAGAGAAACTCTTGTTATTATACAAATACACTCTATAGAATATTTAGTGCATTTTATTGTATTTCAGGCAAGACAATAATCAAAATGTAGCAGCCGGAAATCTCCATTTCTAAAGCATGCACATACATTTACGTTCTGAAAGTTTTAAGGGTTGTTCGTTTATCATTTCTTTCCTAACAACAGTCAAAATGCATTTATTGTTCTTTTCCTAGTTGTCTCTATTTTATATGGAAGCTTAATAAAAACTAAAACAACTGTACATTTTGTCTACTTTTTTTCTTTTTTTAAGATATAAAGTCACAACTGCAAGAAAAAAAAAAAAAAAAAAAATTAGAACAGCAAAATTTTGAGAAGTAAATTCAGAATTGCGAGATATAGAGCATCTGCAAGAAAAAGGTTGGAATACTGACTTTCTCTGAATTTCAATCTAAACTTTTAACTGCGTGTTAGAACTGCAAGATATACAGTAAATGCAAGTCAGAGGAAACAAGACAATGTAAACTCACAGTTTTTTCTTGCAACTAGAATTCGGTATCTCACAATTCTGAAAAAAGAAGTCTGAATTGCAAGGGGGAACAAAAACTCTAAACTCTTATTTTAAATTGCTAGAAAAAAAAAAACACCAGAATTGAGAAGTAAAAGTGTCACAGTTTTGATCTAGACCAGAGTTGACAGATCGTTTTTGGTTTACATCTGGAAGCATTATTAAAGGGTTGCCATGTCCACTTACTTGTGTTTGGTTTTAAGTTTATAATGTACATACTTTTTTTTAACAAGATCTGGCAACAAGCAATCTAGACCTTACTGGCAATCAAGACCTTATTCCATGAGAATTCGGCCTAATACTGTATTATCAGCAACATAAAACAACAAATCAAATTTATTTTTTACTTCATTAGATGATTCATTAAATAAGTCTAATTTACATACATAAATAACATTTTAGAAAGCTTGTAAGAGAAAAATAGTAACTTTAAAATAGGTAACACTTCTTAACTATTATTAACTACGACTTTTCCCTCAGTAAATTCTTAATTTGCTGCTTATTAATAGTTAGTAAGGTAGTTGTTGGGTTTAGGTAACGGGTAGAATAAAGTAATGTAGAATAAGGCATTAATATGTGTGTAATTAACTGATAGAGATGTAACGGTATCAGAATTTCACGGTACGGTAATACCTCGGTATGAATGGCACGGTACGGTATTTACTGAATCATTTACATAAAAAACAAAACTAATGAAGAGACTCAAAAAAAGTGCCTGTTTATTAAACAGTTTACATGAACACTGAACGTATCAAATGGCACACACATTAGTCATCTATCTGAAAACTTTGAAACTGGAACTTCAATTTTAATAACAAAAAATTATTAAACCTTCCACACATCCGATTTAAAACCCGCTTTAGATTGCTAAATGACGCCATATATCAATTTGCATATTCATTACGTCAGTGCGTCATATTATCTTGCTTCTCTGTGGTCACATAATATTATTCAATGCACCCTAATTCTCAATATAACAGTTTTTAGATCTAGATTAAAATCCTTATTTATAATAGTTTATAATTATATTGATAATTCATAATAATGAAACCAAATACACATGTGATATGGACAATGGCTCTGCTGTGATTTTGGCTCTATATGCATGTAAAATAGACTTCTAGACAGACGCAGAGAGAGGTGCGCGCACGCTGGGAAAACAAGAGCTTACGCGGCAGTACCGGACACTCACTGAGGTTTGTCCAAGAAGTCTCTAGATTTGTCGCCAAGGGGGTCTGAATAGTCGCTAAATACAGAGACAAAGTCGCTAAATTGGCAACACTGCTCTGTAGCGTCAACAGACCACAAAGAATGATGGGCACGCTTGGGCTGATGGGAATTGTAGTTCCCGCTACCTCCCATTCGCTCCATTCGGCTGAGCAAACTTTTCTCGGAAGACCTATTGTTTTATTGAGTCATGTGACCACAGTATTATTGAACAAATTTTTGCGGTATGATGGTATTTACAATACCGTTACATCCCTACTAACTAATGAAGGTTAACTAACTTCAGCAACTAATAGGTGTAACCGTAAAATAAAGTTACCGAAACAATTTAACTTGGGAATCACGGTGATATCTATTAGATAAATATTTTACCCTACTCACCTGGGGTTTCTTGCCTTAATGCTTTATATTCAGCTCATACATAAGTTTGCCAAGCTGAGATGATTATTTATTAACGCTGTCCATCTAAAGCCGATTTTAGGCATAACCCCATTTTTAGTAGCCTGAATAGCAAAAAAAAAAGAAAAATGCATGAAATCTGATTTTAACTAAATCAATCCAAGTCTCATGAGGATGTGACTAGAAATCCAGTTAAATTGGATTTAGTTTGGAGTAGATTCGTTTCAGCATGAACTGCACAAACAGATATCAAGTTTATCTTCCATTATTTGGGACACAACTATGAGGGGGAAAAAACTCTGTTGGGTATGTTTTGCACTTTATGAGTTGTCATGATGGACTTCAATAGAGGACAAATTCCCAGTCCTCTTTCCACGCAGACAGCTTGCTGCTTATACACCATGTCTGGAAACCACTGTTGCAGCAACTCGAGTCAAACACTGTGGAGTGACGCACAGCTTCAATGAGGCCAGTTTTCACCAACCACAGGCCAGTCCGCTTCTAAGATGAAAGCAAAACTTAACCTGATTATTTAGCCAGAAATTCATGCTACAAAAAGCTGACTTTGGGCTGAATTGTAGTACTACAACCTACAAACAAACTACCTTAAAAAACTGTGCAAGTGTACGTAGGAAAAATAGTTTCAAAAATAAAACGTATTATAATTTTTATTATAAACCATTTCATTATTTAAAACATCTAAAGCTTAGTATTCCTGCTGAAGATCTTTATAGATTTCAGGCAAGAAAAAAATAAAAATAAATAATAATAATAATAATAATAATAATAATAAATTATATAAAAAAATAAAACCTTCACATTAAATTCAATTCAATTAAAATATCATAACAAAATAAAATACAATAATATAATAAAATATATATAATAAAATCTAATATTAATTACATTTAATTAAATATATTTTAAAATGTAAATATTAAATATAAAAGTTTTTTTTTTATAAAAGAAAATGCAAAAGAAAAATGAAAAAGAAAAGACATATGTACACTGTTATACTGTTACACAACAACAGATCCGCAATAAATAGCTGCTAAACATCATCCTATCCCATTTTTCGGATAGCTTAGAAAACTGATGAGTAATAATCAGTCCTTATCCTCTTTCCTAATGCATCACACGGCCAGGTCAGGGTCTACAGGTGTAAATCTGAGATGCCAGCAATGGGATTTAAAGGGGAAATGGATTGGGTCCGTTCGCACCTCAGAGTCCAACAGATGTGCAATTAATCCGAGGTGCTCCCGACAGCAGTGCTGACCCAAAGGTCTTCATTAGCATTAAAGGTGTCCTCACACATGCTCATTCAGTGTTTGAAAGAGATGCATTCTTCCTGGCAGGAGTAAAACATTCTGGCAGCAAACAAGGGGCAGAGTGCATGTCACACTAATCTCAGTCTATTAATCAAGGGCAGGTTGCATGTAAGGGGAATAAATAATTCACTAGACTAGTTGCGAAAAAACAAATAACGTAATCACAGTGATGTTGCAGTAAAAGGGTATGTGTCTCAGGAGAGAGAGCATGCTGCCAGCAAAATTACAAATTACCTCATTTCAAGCACACAAATAACCAGAAGACCATTATGAATGACTTTTGAAAGGTTTTGAAAAGTTAATAATACATAAAAACACATATATATGTTTTTTAATAGATCATTTTACAATACGTCTAATATATATAAAATATATTACATAATATAATAACGTAAAGGAGTATATAATATAATAAAAAAGGACAGTAATATACAGAGCACAAAGCCAAAGGCAAACAACTGCATTAACAGGTAACCTTCATTGTGCAATATGCTTAATATAGCAAAACTGATACGCAAGAGCTCAACTAGAGGACAAACGCATACATACACAACGATGGAACTACAAATCACTGGGGCAAACGTCAGAGATAGGTAATGTAACCGAAGAGACCAACCCGAGAGGATACAAGTATGGATGGGATGTAGGCAGATTCAAGATGCATTACTCCTTTTCATAACAATAGCGGGGTATATAATAGAGTCGCACAGAAAGAATAGGAAGGTAAAGGAGGAAAAAAGAGAAGAAAAGAAAATCAAGGGCACACTTAATCCAAATACTCCTGACATCTCCTGACACAACTCAAGTCATTGTATAGAAGCTTAACCTTCAGCACAGAGGCCTTTTGTTGTTTAGGGATGAGATGTGATTGCATCCTGCCACATACGGCCCGGCGATTCATCACACGCTATAAATTCCCTCAGTGTACATGCTGATGGCCATGGAAAATGCCACCGGTGTCTTATTCATCACGATATGTTTGTATCTAACTCTAACACCAGTGTCAGCAGAGCCTGGTCAGGAGACCCCAAACGGGTAGACGAGGAGGATATAATAAATAAATAAATAAATAATCCAGCAAAGTCAACTTGTCATGGCATCACAATTAAAATGACAATGATTGCTAAAGCTTCCTCAAAGGACTGTTGGGTTTTTGAAGGACACTCTTCACTAACTACGCACCCGTGAGACGTTGAGTCACATGATCATCTGTGACCATGAAGTGTGAATGGAGAAATGTGAGTGGCAGACGTCAAAAACACCCCATCTGTGAAAGTATCATCAATCATTTATAAACTCGCATTAATCGTGACTTTGCCAAGTAGGACGCATTGCTAGATCAACAACCTTGCTTGACTGTCCTGGAACATTCCTCTCAAACAATCAGGTTTCAAAGAGATATTTATATTCATATTAGCGATAAACTGCTGTTCAAATGCTTGGGGTCAGCAAGAGTTTAGGGACAATGCTACCGGAATCGGTGGTTAATGGCTTTAATGTCAGCAAATAAAGCACTAACTGATGTCATAAAATAATGGGTATGTTTTGATTTTAAAGATCAGAAGCTACAGCTTAAATTAAAAAATAAATAATTAAATAACCATACTTGTAATACTTGTATAGTTATTTTCAAAGCTTCAAAAAAAAACAAAACCCATCAAATATTTGACAAAAGCAAAAACTTATTGTATCTGTATCACATCGTTATGGCCAAAATGAGTTGAAAAATATTGGCATAGCGGATATTGGCAAAATTACAATAGCATGCATCCCTACAATATTTCTATTTGAAACTAATCCTTAAACAAAATGGAATGGTTTCCAATATTTACACATAATAAATGTATCTTAAGCAGCAAATCAGTATATTTGAATGATTTCTAAGGAATCATGCGACACTGAAGACTGGAGTAATGATGCTGAAAATTCAGCTGCGCATCCCAGCAAAAAATTACCTTTTAAAAATATATTCAGTAAGTGTTACTTTAAAACTATTATTCCAGTCCTACTGTATTTCTTTAAACAAATAAATGCAGTCCAGGTGAGCATAAGAGACTTTAAAACCCATGCAGCACCACAGAGCTCCTACTAATACAATATTATGTATGTAAGTCATTTGGAACGACAGTGAATTGATTTTTGGACTGACTTTGTGATATAGTTGTGTTACTTATTGAACGAAAATGCTTATGTGACAGAGGGTGAATATACAGGGTACACACATCTCCCTAATTGCCTAAACTTTATTCTGCACCTAATTGTTAAAGTAATTAAAGTTTTAACAGAAACCCATTAAGCAAGCAAATGTGGGCATCAATACATAGAATACGCTTAGGAGAGTTTAAAATCTATTTTAATACGGTTTAAAAAAAATACAAAAACCCAAAGCATCCACACTGCACCATTTCAGACCAGCTGACGATCCTCTGAAATTTTCAAGCAAATGAGCGAGTAGCTTTTATGGTCTGTTAAGAAAAGCAGTGTATGGTAGTTTGTAGCTTGTCCATATTGCAGGCCCTGCTAAATGAGAGGCGCCAACACATTTTCCTTGAGAGCAATTTTCAGGCTCTGTGAGCTGAACCATTGCCTGGGGTATTCATTAAGGCACGGCTATATTTCAGAACACCTTGAGACTACAATGCTGCACAATATCCCACACTGATGCCGTTCCAGATCCAGCAACTTTTACAGTATATCTGACCTATAAAACCACTATAAAGTCTGATTCTCAATGGAAATCTATTAATATGGGGAAAACCCTTAACATTTAAACAGCACTGGAGCTAAATCATTACGGCAGTTCTGCTGATCACACACGAGTGTATTTGAAGTAGGGCTGCAACTTCTTGATAAAAATGTATACAGAATATAAACTAGTATGAAACTAATATCACAGTGTACTGAATTTAAAAAAAAAAATTACATAGGAAAAAAAGCATTGTAAAAAAAGGTCTGAGGTCACAGTGAGCTTTTGTGGGAAATCAAGACTCATTATTTATTCCTTAAACATGCTGGATTTTTTAGGATTGTTTTAACCAATGCACAACATTTAATAGTTATATGGTCATCTGTAAATGCTATCGATTTACACAGGATTTTCATTCTGCAAACAGCTCATGCACAGCAATTCTGTTTCATTGTTGCACCGCTTGCTTTGAGAAAAATATAAATGCTATTCCCATCCCCCCCCCCCCCCCCCCTCATCTCTTAAACTCGTCACGTGATGTTATCCAAAGCAATTTACATTGCTTAGAAGGACATGTTTCTTTATCATGTTTCTTGTCATGTATTGTTTTATTATAATAACCATTTCTTTTATTTTTTATTTAAAATAAAATTGTAATTAAACACAAATGAATCAAATAATTAATCAATAAATGGATAAATTAAATATGTATTTATTATTAATTAAAATATGTATTCATTACACAAATATTAGTGCTGTCAAATAATTAATTGTGATTAATCACAGTTTTTGTTTGTATATGTGTGTGTGCTGTGAATATTTATTTTATATTGTTTTATCAAGCAAACTAAATGCCACTGTCATTTTTTTGTGTCCCACTGGTACTACTGATGGTGCTGATGTGCTCACAAATACTCTGACATGGCATAAAGGCATCTACGATTGATTCTTTGCACTGCATCTATTGCAAATCACCTTCATACACATTTCCTTACATCATGCATTTGGCAGATGCTTTAATACAAAGTGACTTAGTTTGCATTCAAGCCATACATTTTTAGTTCATGCACTGCCTGGAAACTGAAGCCTGTTTGAGCAATGACCTTGTTAGCGCTCTAACATTACGTACATAATGATGCAAATGATGTCTTCAACCTGACCAGCAGTTTTTTTTTTAGTTTTCAGCATGTTAGCACCATTAACAGTAATACAGTCTCCAGGGGGGCGTTCGGTAGCCCACCACGGCAATGCAACACGCAGTCATTAATCTCCAGTGAGTAATCACACGCTCTTTGTCCGTTCCTCAACGTTCACGCTAAATATGAATTAAAGCGGCAACCTCACTGACTTATTTCGCTCTCCACGTCACAAGTTGATAAATGTTCTCTACTTCAGTGCTGAGAGGAGGTGATCCTTCCCATTTAAATTACCCCCGCAATAAAACCTTTAAATAATGCATGCGAAGACGCACAGCTTTGCATACGAGACACCATTTCTGTGTTACCCGTAAGCAAGAGTCTATGGATTCTGAGGCTTTATATCTACGAGTAACAATACACAACAAGCTGTTTTTAGTATGAGACTTCTGTGGTCGTTGAGCTAATAATTGAGCTCTGTTTTCTGGTTGAGCAGAGAGAGGTGCTTGGGAGTAGATGCTAAAACACAAAGTGGCTCCCCTGACGCCAACTGAACCGAACCCTACTTACCACATCTCGCTTGACACCGGAGCAGGCACGGTCTCTCCTTCTGTGCATTATGGGTGAACGGAGGCACACAAGGGACGTGCCTGCTCATCCTGCTGTCTGCTGTAAGTAATGACTGAGAGCAGAGAGGATCACGAGAAAAAGCACAAGACTGGGAAGGGCAGATGGAAAGAGGAAAAGAAATTATCAACCTGTTGGCATTGAGAAGTTGGCGTCTGGTTTAAATTCAAAAACTGAGAAGAACGGCTGCTCTAATGTATTAAAATGACACTTTTAAGCAATAAAAGGGGGAAAATGTGGAGCTTGGGTTTTGGTATGAAATAACAGTATCGGGAACACAGATATGGCGTCTTGTATGCATAATGGATGAAAGTTCAGTCAGCTGGTCAAAATAAACTCTAAAAGGATGGCAAGCGTCTTGTATTACTTGGAAGGGGTTTATTGTGGGATGACTGCTTGAGTATATTCTCCTTGTTATTACTAGAACATTTACCAAGTAAATTAAACTGACATGAAATATTGATTTGAGATCCAATTATTGTATTATGAGGGTTAAGAGGAAGCCGTGGAGCAATACGAAAGACATATGAAATAAGGAAATAAGTTGCCCGGGACATCATCTTACAAATAAAAAAGTTCAATCAGAATCAAATATTAAAAGACAGCAGAGTGCTAAATACACAATGATTTTCTTGTAATAATTTCAAAACTGATTGCAAAAGAAAAACGCAATTTATATTCATTGCAAATGTTTGTCGTAATGATGTCTCTGCAGAGAAAAGCGCTCCAAACTAATATATTAGATTTGGCGATCTGTTTTTCTCCTCAGGGATAAATACAGTGCCTCAATCTATGGTAAAGTAAGTTCCATTAAAAGAGATGAGGATGTGTTTTTACTACTAATTAAATGGAGATTGTTTATGGATCACTCCGAGTATTAAATGACCAAGTGTTTGTTAATAGTAGCTATTCAAAAGGAACTAAACCCATTGACTACTGCTGGATCACATTAAAAATTCAATCCAATGTAAAGCTTACACAAGGTTTTCATTTGTTTTTATATTTTGGCTTGTTTGTTTGTTTTGCCTGTGAATCAATTTGGTCCTGCCTGGGAGGACGATTCATTTTCACAGCTGGAAAACAATCTGCACAGAAAGTACCACTGCAGAATATCACTTAGATAGAATAAATAAATACATACCTTGAAAAAAGACTAATTTTGCAGTACATTTTAACATTAATATGGACATTAATATTGGCGTATTAATTCACTACATGAATAACATAACAGCACTAAGCTTTAAAAGTAACAATTCTTAATACTGTGTTTACTATTATATTTTTAATAAAACATGATCGTCATCAAAAAGATTGCATTTTCAGTTGTAAAGTGAGTTAATACGCAAGATAATTATAATTTGAAAGGACATTTTAGGCATTTTTAATACTCTAATGGCTCATAGTTCTAGATCTGAACGGCTCTAGATTATACTGTAGACAAAAAATTGGAAAAACACATTATCAAATAATTACTTCAGCTCTCTGGAGATTCAGAATAGAGAAAGGAAATACCAGCAACAGAAAGATATGGCTAGCACAAATACAAAAGGTTGGCCACTTTGCTGCAGGGTACTGTGATGTATTTCCACAAAAAAAATATAAAAAAAAAAAAAAAAAGAAGAAAAAGTGCAACACAAAGCCAACCGTGGCCAGCTAGACCAGTGAAGTCTTTCACAATCGACTGGAATCATACATAATACATACATGATGCAAATGACCCCGTATTGATTTGCATGGCTAATAGAGCAAGAATCCATTCTGGATAAACAGTCTGAGAAATAACGGCACCGCTGTGATGTTCATCACCTGCATTCAGCAGTATATGTTGCTGAAGCAAGCAAAACGAGCTACTTCAACCCCCAGGTTATAGTGTCCTTAAATGGGCAGAGCGTTAAAACACAGATGGCAGAAATATGGGCCCACACGCAAATCAGCAGATTTCTGTACTTTGTCTATACATTTCTTGATACACAAATTTTGAGTAACTGCTACACAATGCTGCACAGCACCACTTTCCACTACTCAGCGTTACTGAAACCTACACAGCTCAACTGCCTCCGATTTCTGCCCTGTTCAGCTTTTAGAAAGCTTATCGAACAGCTAGTGATGCTCATTCACATCTCATTGCGAAGAGAAGAGAAAGGTGAGTGAAAGGGCATATGTTTGAGTCTTTAAAGGTCTATGTGCACTGCGAATGTGCGCACAAGGCAGCGTGTTTTTCGCACGTTTTACAGGTTCATTCACCGGTGCGTGCACATGGGAGCAGAAGCCACGATTCAGTGCGGCTGTGATTTGAGCGGCGAGTGAGGATGGGCGGTTTTATTTTGGGCCTGTCGTCTGGTAAGTGACTGCCCAATCACGCTTGAGACGGCCTGTCTAGCCTGTCAGGCTGAAGTATGAGAGAGACAGAAGGCGGAGACATGGAGCGGGACGCATTTATGATTGACAGACCCTGGCTACACTGCAGAGGAGGGGAACAATGTACTAACCATTATGGCGTACCTTTAAGAGCCATATACTAAAAAAAACAAAAAGGTTAAAGGGAAAAGGGGGAAAAAATAATGACTTAATGCACTTCTCCTGTACAGATCATTTAAGCTTTGATACTACAAAAAAACACCATAATTTATTTTCTCCCTATAAAGGTACATCTTGAATATTGCAGCAGATTTTGTTTTATGCTACTGTATGTTGTGTTCCAACAACAACAACAAAAAAAAAACCTTCAAAAAGAGAAAATTTCTATAAACAAACACAAAATAAATATCACCCATATATTAAAATCTAAAACAAAGACTTAAATTAATAAATAAAAACAACCCCCCCCAACAAACAAATAAAACAACAAAATATTAAACAACTTACCAATCCATCTCATTAGAGAGGTAAGGATCTGGAGGTATTTGGTCTTCTGCGCATTGAAAAAGGTGAAAGGCCCCAACAACAGTGTGAAGATAGACTGAAAGGAAGCAAAAATACGGAAAACAAATCAATAAAAGCAAAAAGCAGCAATAGATGTGTGCCACAAGTAGGATACCAAGATAAATCTCCGTAAACATTCGGTGGTATTTTGACCTAAATAGCTACCAAATTTGGCACCTATCTCAGCCACAACTGAAGCGTATACGCGGGGCACTGACACATAGGACTTCATGAATGATGGGTGCTCCAGTTCTATGGAAATCTGGGGAGTTTTGCGGATGCATATGGTACACACACGCTTACTTTTCATGTGCTTGTGTGTGCTGGCACATAGATCCCCGACTCGCTTCTTATAAACTGCACTGGGTTAAGTGCTGATGCCAGACTCTTTGATATGTATATTAGAAAATGTAGCATCTCCACAAAGAGCTGGATCTCCCGGTCCTGGTGTGCTTGACCGTGCAAGCAAAGCATTTACTCTGAATG
The DNA here is from genome assembly GCA_034779775.1 of Enteromius afrohamiltoni. NCBI lineage: Eukaryota > Metazoa > Chordata > Actinopteri > Cypriniformes > Cyprinidae > Enteromius > Enteromius afrohamiltoni. Next base: position 17,851,113 of record JAUYWG010000033.1, read on the forward strand.
TCCAACATCACGCCTCACTATTATCCCACACCTTTTGTGTTTTTAAAGACTTCCCATCACGTTAAGCATGAAGGCATCTGTCCTAAATACATGTTATAACAAGGCCACCTGTGAAACCCATATTAGGTGTGATCTTTCCATTTAAAAAACAAAACACACAATCGCTGTTCAAGCAAGAAACTAATACATTTTTAACAATCCTGACCTGTTTTCTCTGGAAAGTAAGCTCTAGTCAGATTCAGCTGGCCTCTTGTGGTACATCATAAAAGCTCTGACTCACTATTTTGCATATGGTGATTTGGTTTTTAGGCCACCAGCATACAGATGTTTGCCAACACAGTTGAAGATAAATCTATCCCTTTTCAATTACCATTACACTATGAATGTGAATTTAAGTAAACCGATTCAATTTTGATGCCCTGTTGAGTAGACAGATTAATGGCTAAAAACAGAGCTCAACGCACTACGCTAAATTGATGGATGTCTCCCATTAAAGAGTGAACTGTAAACCACCATGACACCATTCATACTTTATCTTGAGAGGTGAGGAGAGTCTTGGTTTTTGTCTAGTCAGATAGGATGAGAGCGAGATAACAGTCCATCATGATGCCTGAATGTCTGTCCTGATAAAAGAGCTGACAGAGAGGCTTACAAAAGCCAAAACCCTTTAGGGACAAGACAAAAGAGCAGAAGGCTCCAAGTTCATGTGCGCTTCATATGAAGGGTTGTAATGTATTATAAAAACAAGGCGGCAGAAGTTAAAACATTTCGATCTTGCTTTGAAACCGGTACCATATTGCCAAGATTTATTTCAGTTTAAATGGAAGTCTTATACAGTATTACAGTCAGTCAATCTAAAACTGTGATTGTGCTTTAACCACTCAACCATGTTGGCACACAAATAAGTGAACCTTTGCATACATTTATGTATATGTATATCTGTGTGTGCTCAATCTATTGTAGTTAAACTATTCCTTTAAAGTCATTATTTCCATACATGAGGCACCTTAGAGCAACCAATAAAGCGAATAATACAAGAAAAAAAAAGCATCTTCACCTTGATGAATTGCCATAATTGTTGTCAGCATGAGTTACCTAAAAATGCATGACTGCGTCACTCCCACCATACAAAAATATACAACCAGGTGGTGGGAAACACTCACAACCCTAACCATTTACTCCTGAGCAGAACTCCTACATCCCAGAACGACCATAAAATACCAAATGCAATCTCATGTCAACACAAAATGAAACCGAAAACATAAACCCTGTAAAACAGCTCAGCTTTTTATTTATTTATTTGTATAGAAGCCAATGTCTAAGCTAACCAATCTCAGCTCTGATGGCCGGCCCTGCAGTAGTTCCTCATCTAAAGCCTGACTTATAACATATGCTGCAGTTTCCGATTTGAAAAAGGACGCTGGCAGAAAGGTTGGAAACTTGACAGGAGCTCATCCACGCATGCCAGGAGGGCAGAGCGATAGTAACGGATTTCCATTCCCCGTCCCATTCCAATAGTGTTGCTGGTGCTGATAGTGAAAATGGTGCAACATTGGCATGCTGGTGCACAAGGCATGCCAGGAAAGGACAACAGGAAGGAAGTTTGGCAATAGATTGGAGTGAGGGGAGAAATGGAGGGAGAGGGCCAGGCAGAGAGGGCATCAGGGGAAGGAGAAAGAGCGAGAGCCGTGGGGTGCTCGGTGACTCAGACATGACACAAAGAGAGACAGAGAGGCACTGTGACATATTGTACTTGTTATGAGAACACAGAGCTCATTAATTAACACTAATAGTGTAAAATAGCCATACCAGAAACTCAAGACAAATAAGCAACGTGTACTAGAGCAAGCATCTCTGCTACTATGGTTTATTCTTGGGGTTAAAGTTATGATAAAGAATCTATAGCATGACAGGCAAAGAACATTTTAATAAATGGCATGATTTAAAATGTGATTAAAAATATACAATTAAATGGAATAATGACTTAATTGATAATAATAATAATAAAAAATAATAATAATAATAATAATAGTAACAATCAATATTAATTGCAACATAATAGATGTTACATAAATAATAATTTTATATATATAAGAAGATTAAAATAGCATTCAAGGTTATACAAAATAAAAATTATATAATAAATGTAATATAACTTAATTATTGAATAATTTGCAGATAAACCCTGATTTTTACATGAATTGATTATGCACATTTAATAGAGTAGTATTATATTATGTTTAAAAAAAAAAAACTGGCTGATATTACTTGCCAGTGCATTGCAGAAAAAAACTGTATATTGTACATTTTGCACAATCCGCCCAGCCGAATATTTAATGTTTTTAATATATCTTCCTTCAAAGGCAATATGCACATTTACTGCCATTCTTAATATGCTTTATCTTTCACAATAAACATGCTGTTGCTGGATAAACACTCAGTCAATTTCCATGCTAATTTTGTCCTTTTGCAGGCTAAAAATTGTGGTCACTGGGGCACTCTGACCGATTTGGGTATCTTCTTTTGGGTGACTGTAATGTTCCTAAAGCAATATCAGATAACAAATTCAGCAATACTGAGCTCATCTAAACCTGAAACTTGACTGAAATGAGATAAGCCAAAAAAAATTAAATGAGAAAATGCAAAGGTGAATAGCTTGACGGAAAAGCAGGACTTGACTTATCACATCAATATGAGTGAAATGAAACCAACAGTCGATGACCGTTATTTGGCACCAAGTGATGGGGACACTGTCAAGGCACAAGACGTCAAATTCAGGATAACAAATATCTGAGCAAGTGAGATATTGGCATTATGACTTGAGATTTGTGTTTGGAAGCAAGCTATTTTTGTGAAAGTACATTCCCTTACATGTATTGAACAAGGTGTGACTGCAGAAACTGCCCGATACATAACACCTGTCTGTTTCTATTTAAAGTGTGTAGTCTGCAAAACCAGTATGGTTTTCTTCCTGATTACTCCCCTAACTTCAGATGTACTAAATGTGGATGGCTCTAGTGGGCATTTGTCACTGGGAAGGCCCATGTGGCGGCACAGAATGTAGGATTATAACTCAATTGATAGCGACATGAAAAACAGGGATTATATTTCCAATCCCCACAGTGTCAAGATCCCAGTGGCATTTGTCTCCACTGTTAATTTTTGTTAGACATTGTAGACAGCATCAACAAATGGAAGCAGATACACTGCTATACATCAGCTAGAAGAACAGACAGACTACAGAATAGGGTTTAATGTACACTTCAAACCAATCAGCAATCTAAAACAAACTTATAAAGTGTTGGTTTAACCAAAAATGAAAATAAGTATGTTTTACACACCGTGGAGGCATCTTAAGTGTTTATGACTTTCTTCTTTCTGACTGATCCAATCGTAATTACATTTCATTGTCCAGGCTATTCAAAGTGTTTTCATTGCAGTGGGTGGGTGATTTGTCTTTTACAGTCAAAAACACAATAAGCACTCCCATCTGTAACAAAATGGGCCTTTTGTAGCGAATCCATGGGTTTTTGTAAGAAAAACATCCATATTTCAGAAAAAAATAAAAATAAATCACTTCTGCTATCCGTCGTACACTGAAGCTGCTCTGGCAGATGTAGAAAAAAAATGCAACTTGACCCCAAAGATTTAGCTAATTACAGACCTATCTCAAAGACACTAGAAAAGGTAGTATCCTCACAAATAAATTCCTTCTTGGAGAAAAATGGTATCTATGAGGATTTCAATTCTCTTGAAGAGACTAGAAAATTCTATTGGCATTAGTGGAAGTGCCTTAGCATAATTCAAATTATATTTATCTGACCACTATCAGTTTGTAGCTGTGAATGAGGACGTATCATATCGATCACAAGTGCAGTATGGAGTACCTCAGGGCTCAGTACTAGGGCCGTTACTTTT
>JAUYWG010000033.1:17855130-17901466 GCA_034779775.1 Enteromius afrohamiltoni
GCTGTTTGATAGCAATCTTTCATTTGAAAGCCATGTTTCTAGCATCTGTAAAACTGTGTTTTTCCATCTCAAGAACATATCTAAATTGCGTCTTATGCTTTCAACCTCAAATGCAGAAATATTAATTCATGCTTATGTCTGCTGCGTTCTCAAATCTGGCCATTTGATAATACCTAGAATATCAAAATCTACTGTGGGTGGCAGATCTTTTTCCTATTTAGTACCCAAACTCTGGAACAATTTACCTAATACTGTTCGGGAGACAGGCACACTCTGTCAGTTTCTAGATTAAAGACACATCTCTTTACTCTGGCTTACACTTAACACACTGATTCTCTCATGGATGGGGTTTTGGTTCCTTGCCGCTGTCGCCTCTGGCTTGCTTAGTTGGGGACATCTAATTTCTAGCGATTATTGTCGTTTTGACTAGAGATGATCTCTGCATTTGATAAATAATGTTTATTCTATGTTTATTTATTCTCGTCATCTCACTGTTCTCCTATTTGATAATGTTCAGTGCTTTGCTACAATTTGCTACAGAATTTATTAAAACATTTTAAATATGGATATTTTTCTTTAAAAATGCATGAATTTGCTAAAGGAGATCTTTAGTCACCCCCCGGAGCTGTGTGAGGCACGTTTTATTTAAGATGTGCACCCTGTATTTGAAGTCTTTTGAAGTGTTGGGAAAAGAAAAAAAATAATAATAATAATAATACACTGCTCAAAAAAAATAAAGAGAACACTTAAACAACAATGTAACTCAATCAATCACACATCTGTGAAATCAAACTGTCCACTTAGGAAGCAACACTGATTGACAATTTCACATGCTGTTGTGCAAATGGAAGAGACAACAGGTGGAAATTATAGGCAATTAGTAAGACACCCCCAATAAAGGAGAGGTTATGCAGGTGGTGACCACAGATCACTTCCTATGCTTTCTGGCTGATGTTTTGGTCAATTCTGATTGCTGGCGGTGCTTTCACTCTAGTGGTAACATGAGACTGAGTCTACAACCCACACAAGTGGCTCAGGTAGTGCAAATCATCCAGGATGGCACATCAATGCGAGCTGTGGCAAGAAGGTATGCTGTGTCTGTCAGAATAGCTTCCTGAGCATGGAGGCGCTACCAGGAGACAGGCCAGTACATCAGGAGACATGGAGGAGGCCCTAGGAGGGCAACAAACCAGCAGCAGCACCGCTACCTCCACCTTGGTGCAAGGAGGAGTACTGCCAGAGCCTTCCAAAATGACCTCCAGCAGGCCTCAAATGTGCATGTGTCTGCTCAAACGAGGTTGGTATAAGGGCCCAACACCGTGCAGGACATTTGGCATTTGCCAAAGAACACAGAGATTGGCAAATTCTCCACTGGCGCCCTGTGCTCTTCACAGATGAAAGCAGGTTCACACTGAGCACACGTGACAGAGTCTGAAGACGTTGTGAAGAACGTTCTGCTGCATGCAATATCCTCCAGATCCTGACCTCCATGGGTTAATAATTTTGATTGATAACTTTTGGGTGATGTTGTTGTCAGCACATCAACTATGTAAAGAACACAAGAAGTATTTAATAAGAATATTTCATTCATTCAGATCTAGGATGTGTTACTTTAGTGTTCCCTTTATTTTTTTGAGAGGTGTATAACTGATAACAAATGTACACCTGAGATATCTCGAGGGTGAGTAAAACACAGGCCAATTTTCATTTTTAGGTGAACTAAACCTTTAATAACAGTAATAGTAAACAAATATTGTCAAACATTCTTCTATGCATATACATACAAATACAACACACCTTTTATGCAACATTACCTAAACGTCCCACAAATCTTTTAACTTTAGTCTTGTAGTTGACCTCAGATTTAAAGTCTGTGTAAAAAAGGCCAATAAAACATGCCAGGCAGAATAAACCTGCTACGAAGCCAGTGTAAAAACTGTTAGCCAATAATGACTCCGTAATTGAGCTTTTTTCAGCTCATTGTATCTGTCAGGCGGCGTCATTAACCTCCAAAATGAGCTGCAATAAGCAGTCACAATTAACGGCTCAATTAATGAATAAATGGATCAAAACAAATGCATTAAAAAAAAGCTAACTAAAAATTGTAGTGGAAGCACAGTTTGACCCATCCTTCAACGAGAAAAACAATTTAGACCTTGTTTTGGTTTGGGGTAGGTATATTGGCACAAATTGAATACTGGATCTAAACATAATACTTTAACGTCATAATACACAACAAAAACAACTGACAAAAAAGGATCCGAGATGAAATAAGACTAAAACTTTCAGAAGTAACTCATGGCTGAAACTGATATCTTACACGAACGTATGCAATAATAGATCCAATAAAGTTTCTCTGTTAACGTTACAGAAAAAGCAGCAAATGTGCTCCGAACTCCAGGAAAGCTGAAGGGATTTTTCTGCATATTGATTTGTACAATCACAGGGAGCACAAATATATTAATGTGTCCCAGTAGACTTCCATATTAAGACAAGAAGCGTCACAAAATCAATGCTGTATATCTGAATCTTTGGAGAGGTCATTGGTTTTGTCTGCTTGAATCTGATAATAGGAAAGGCCAAAAGACCACTGACTATTTTTTGTCCTTGACATATTTTGGTTATTGGTCTCAATCCATGTCAAGACTATTTCTTCACTCACAAAGTTACTGAAATACAATAATTTGTTGGGCAATTTCTTTCTCGTTGCTTTCATATTTACATTTTAGCCGTGGCACAAACAAGCAAACTATTTGAAAAGCTCAAAGCTAAGACTAATAGATATCAATTAGCTTCCCAACTCACCAGCCAGGTTCAAGGAAAATCTTGTAAATATGATTAATAAGTCTGTTGAAATGGGTGTAACCGTCCTCACTCTCATTCATATTGTACGATCTGTATTTCTAATGCACACAGAGCCAATAAATCACTATGGAAGAGCTTGTCGTGAGTCGGCCGGTGCTCATTAAGGCTGGACAGTTGCATTACTCCACCATTCATGGGTCAACAGCTCTCTCCCAAAGGCCTTTCGTTAAAAAAAATAAAAAAATAAAATGTCTATATATTTTTAAAAGAAACCATTCATCCGTTAAGAGTCATTTACAGCATGATTACTCTGGCAACTGTGGTGTGAATCAAAGCTGAAACCTTTCTAAATCAGCGGGAGTCACTGAGGAGCAGGTCTAATTCTCATGACTTTGTAATACTGTGTCAAGTTCACCAAAGTACTTCTCTTGTAACCATAGAGCTTTCCGTTTAGTCCAGTTCAACAAAAGCTAAATAGAGTCAAATGTTTTTCCTCGCCAAAATCTGGGCTGACAGGACTTTCACGCCACGTCACCATGTTAAGTCAAAAGGACAGTCCCCCGGGGAAAGTAGGGGCTACGTGCCTTGACCAAGGGCACAATAGAGTTTTGCAAATACAGGTTTTTAATATGCAACCTGTAAGTTAGGAATCCAAACGTGCATCAACCAAGCCTAACCACATTACAGAAAGAAAAAAAAAGGAAAGGAAAGAAGAAAAAGTTTTGTATTCATAACTGGCAGTAGAGTGGGAGGACTATGTCATTTTCATGTCATTTCATTTTCTTTAAAAATATCATTCAGACCTTCCCTACTTTAAAGCAGTCAAGAATAAAATGTAGAAAAGACGTAAATGGCAAGGCAGGACTTGAAACTGTGACTGAAATACTAAAATAATAATAAAATATGAAGAAACTCTAAACTTTAACTTAAGTAAAAGTACTGAAGTAAAATCCACTGCCATCATCTCAAAGCCTGTACTACAAATATATTTGTAAATCTTAAATGCTCCTAAACAACAGTCTGAACCCTGTTCAGCCGACAAACATGAAGAATGAAGGTCAAACAAGTAGCCTGTGTGCTCAGGGTGACATACGCAAGGATGTTTTAATAATGAGACGCCGGGTTGTGCTTGTGGATTTCATTTCATGGAAATCACGTACAGCCTCGTCCTGACACCCACCGAGGAAGACCATTACATCATTCTGCGATGTCCTTGGACCAGATAACCAGCTTTCCAACCCGAGAACAATATTGTACCCAGCAGGAAACTCCCGGTGAACATGCAAGCTGTTCAGCAGACTAAAGTTAAGCTTGCAGAAATGGACATTAAAAGTAATTATAATAACGGGTTATAACAGAATAAGACACAAACTGGTGGTTGGGTGGTTACAGGGTCCAAGTCTCTAACTTATTCCAGTCTCTTCAGTGTAAATCCAAGGGATTTTTCCAACAGCTAATACTGCTAATAACAAAATGAGACTAAAACACTAAAACATGGGGCGACAGCTGTGGGATCCTAAACTGCATTTGGGACCGGAGCTGTCGCCGTGACATCAACTACTGCAATGTTTACAGCACTGTGGCAGATCATCCTAGCATATCCTACAGAAGATATAAAGAGCTGTCAAGTGTGCTACAGATGTGGTACATCTTGATCTTAACCCAAGGATGAGCTTGTTTTGTCTGCATTTCCTTCCCTGACGCTTTAAGTTTATCTGCCACATCTTTTCATAGTGCTCACGACAACTTCTTCCCCGCTTGGCAAGGATCGGCGGTGTGACTGTGGGTCAGCCAGTGTTTGCACTGGCACGATGGTCCCACTGTGGATTAGAGAGAGCACTGTTCTCCTGGTGGGCCGCTGCTCAAACTCTTCGTCCTGCTGTGCTAATATCCACTAAACCATCTGCGTTGTCTTATTCCTGCAGAGCCTTCTACACCAAGAGCTTTCTCAAAAAGAGCGGAGAAACCAAAATCTATTGCTGCCAACTCTCAAATGTTGCTGTAAAAGTCATCATTGTCTGGAACGGTTTAAAACTTGTATGAAAAGCAACCGAATATTCAAAATCGGAATATTTAAGCTAATCATTAAAATGCAAGCCAATAAAGGTTCACAAACGTTTTACAAAAAAAAAAAAAACAGCCAGTTGCAAGTCTAAATTACGGATCCTCAGAGGAAAAAAAACTAATTTATAAAATAACTTATACACAAGAGTTTATGAGTTTAACAAAATTATACGGTGTCTTAAAAGGATAGTGCACAAAAAAATTTAAATTCCGTCATTAATTACAGAATTACTCAGACTCATGTTATTCCACTGTAAAGACCCCGATATACTTCAAACAGAATCGAAGAACAAACTGAAATGACATCATTTTGACAAAATCAGACCAAAACTAAATTTCGGTGAGATAGAGAACCATAATTTGCAAGTTTTCCAAATCTATAAAAAGAATGAAAGGAAAGGTAGCAAGCAAATAAATATTACACCATACTGCTGCTGTCGTCACTGATCGTCTTTCAAGGCAAATTAAAAAAAGGTATACAATAAATAAGCCTTTGTTTTTAAATAAAACGTATAGGCAACAAAACTAACTTAATTCAACACTTTCTGCTCTTCCAAGACACGTGTTATGTTACGAGTTCATGCTGTGGGTCTATTATAGACTGCCCCCTTGTGTGTGTGTGTGTGTGTGTATGCTGTGTTGCAGGTGGGTGTGCCCGGGAACTAATTGGCTAGATGATGCCATTGGTCCATTTCCTCACCTGACCCAATTAAAAGCAACACTCTGGAGGCGCCATCTTGTGCCATTGCTTCTCATGAAGACTTTCTGCCGTGTTTGTTTCTACTACCTTTTGTATATTGCATTGCAGAATTCGTTTTTGTTAGTATCATTGTCAACTATTGGAAATGATTGTAAATATCTATTGTAAATTACTTATTCACTTAACTTGAAGGGAAGTAGGGGGTTAGATGCCAATTTTGTTTTCTGTACATCTTTTCACTATGTTTATCTTTAGGGAGTTAGGGAAGTTGTTTGTATTTCTTTTACATTTCTTTTCCCTCTCATCAAAGGTAAGAATGAGGTTCAAACAGGAGTTTTTTTTGTTTGTTATTTTGGCGTGGTCTACCCCTGAAGATTTATCCCTGCTTAATCAAATATCAGATTGATATCTATCTGTCTATCTTTATGGAAGTTATTTTCCATACACCACCTTACTCAATTTATCTGTTATGAACAACCCCTAGAGGTCGTAACAGATGTCACCTGACTATTTTAATGATGTCTTTACTACCTTCCTGGGTCTTAAATGTGTCAGTTGCATTGCTGTTTGTGCAGGGTCTGAACGATTCCATTAAAACATATTTCATTTGGTGTCCTAAATATGAACAAAGGTCTTACGGGTTTGAAACGACATGTGATTGAGTAACTATTGACAGAATTTCCATTATTAAACATTATTAATCCCTTTAAGTAATAAGAACATTTTCCCGAAAGACAAGAAAAAAACAAATATGATCTTGAATCAGATCAGGCTGAATTTTGAGCATAATTATGAAACATTTATCATCATCATATGTTGTGCCGTTTTAACTTTTTGTAGAAACCATGCTACATTTTTTGCAAGATTCATTGATCAATAGAAAGTGCAACAGGTAGTTGTGGACTTCAGGGGACATCTTTGTTTATGCCACACGAATCTGGACTGCAGTGATCAATGAGAAATTTGACCATGTTAAACAACCATCGTATGACTCCATAAGAATCGGAGCTTATGAGCACAACTGTTTTGGTATAAAGGTTCCTCCCATCAAGATGGTTAAGGAAATGAGCTCATTTAACAAGGACCCATAGAATAAAGGTGATCATGTACAGCCATTAATCCTGCTTCCCCTTCAGAATAATTACCAGCCCAATGAGAAAAAGGAGGACAACTTCCTGTCCTTGATATAATTTACAGCCTCACTCCACATTATCTATTCCATATATAAGCCGATGCACTGAAGGCTCCCAATGCTCTCCCTCAATGAATCAACAATGACTTGAACTCGAGTATATCTTTTAAACTTTCCAGTGCTTGTTTGACAACGTTTTGGTCAAAAGATGCATGTTAGCGCCTAATGGTCAGATGCCATTAAAGCCGTAGCGATACTCTGGTTCTTTAAAAAGCTCTTTAAACTGGATGCTGAAATGAATCGACAGCAGATGAAGTCTCAGTCTACTGATCTTCTTAACAGCTCGCAGTGAACACGAAAGATAAAATGGCACAGTTTTACACAGTGTAGACCTTTACTACTGATCAAAGCCACCACTCGCTGGGCAGACAGGCATAAAAAGACTCAGCCATACCAGTTTCGGACAACCCAAATAGATCTACTGAAGTCTTTCACAATCAACACAATTGCTTAATTACGGGTAGAAAAATGACTTTAAAAAATTATTTTGCTTTGAAATGCCATTTTTTTGCCCTTGTCCCGCAGCCCTGATATTTTCAGAGGTTTGTGTGTCATCCGTCTTGGACTTAAAAATATAGCATTGCTCAGGGACAGCTGTTGAGCCAGAGCTCAAAAATAGCTCTTTGTTTGCCGTGCCACTAGAACAGCAAGTGCTGGAATAGTTTTTATTTTAAATGATGGGATAAAATAGTGACAGCAGTGATCTACTTAATACTTAAAGGGAGAAAAGTGTGAAGAAATGAGAAGAGAATGAAATTAATTAAGCACATGCAGGTACATACACACTGAAACACCATTATGAACTCTAAAGTCCAATGAGTTATAAAACATGGAGTGTAAATTGGATCATAAATGTAATAATTACATAACCGCCCCAGGTCCAGTTGCGCAGGATTATTCAGTGAATATATTTATACAACGTGCCCCGAATACAAATAGAAATAAGTTTACCAGTAAATTGTCTTAATTTATATTTTAATATAAAATGTTGTTTATGACTGCTCAATTTACTTTTATTTACATTAATATTAAATTATTAAAATAAAAATGAAAAGTATACAAATTTCAGTGAAACATTTTTAAATGATTAAATCTTTCTCTTCATATGAAAGGACTTCTATTAATGAAACAAATCAGTGACAGGAGGGAAAAATAATATATCAGTCTAACAATTCATGACCCAATCAAATCCTGATGGATGAAGTCCCTTCCAATATTAATTTCCAATTAATATTTTATTCGGAAACCAGTTAAATCAGGTCACCTAAAAAAACAGATGCAAATCAAAGCACAGTTCTCCTTCCGTATCAGAGAAAATGATCCACAGGTTTCACCTGATCAGACACATTTTTAGTGTTATGCTTCTGCAAATGTATAATCTAAATGATTAATTACTTCATACAATACTATATTGTATATTATATAATAAAAACAGTACTTACATCTGTTGCCAAAAGTAAGTGTTTTTAAATTTCTATTAAAATCACGTTTTGTTTCTGTGGAATACAAAATATTCTGAAGAATGCCAGTATTATAAAGGTTTGGTATGACATGAGAGTAAGAAAATCAACATTTTGTAAAAACTCTTTTTAAAAGCATGATTTTAATCAAGAAATTGTACAATTTTATGGCACCAATCACAGCTGGTTCCATTACCAAAACCATTGTACCAATTAGAGCAACACTACTTTAAAAACCAAAAACAAAGACACCAAGTCGTCCAGCCTGACTCTACTATACGTGTCAGAATAAAAAAAATAATAATAATCAGAAGCTTTACACAATGTACGGTTGTGTTGTATTATTGCTGTGAACAGCCATTAAGCGGTACAAAGCAGAACAGCAGCTATAAAGGCCTTTGCTTACACATGCAGTCTGAGAATCTTTAGTCCAGCACACTCCATTCCTGAAAACTCTTTGGACACATTTTTCCTAAAGACAGACATCCATAACATTCCTTTTTGTGTGTCACAGGTAGAGAAAGAACAGTGTCACGGTCTGCCGCCCACTCAGGGATTATACTGAGGCAAGGTGTTATGTGAAGGCATAATATCCCTCTTAATCTTCCCTTTTTTCCTTTTCTAAAGCTTATGCCATGAGGCTGCACTAATGTGTCAAACATCAATCCCGCTGGCCACGAGGGGATATAACTGACCATCGCTCTGAAATATTCTCAGGCAGACCACGTACGGCTTCAAGTCAAAGTCAAGACGCAACAAAAACTAATGCATCTGGTAGTTGTGTGGTCATAATTCACTCTTTATTAAAGGCAGGTTTCAAAAGTAAGATCATTTAGGAAATATAGATTTATGTTACAAGGGCATATGCGCACAATTCAGTAATCTGGAATATCTGTCACAAACATTATGTTCCAGTGGACAACAGTGGAAAAGTTGTCCAGTGGAAAACTGCCATGAATTAATTTATGAAGATTTAAGATTTAATAACACGTCACATCTTCTCATTTTTCTCACATCACAGTGCCTGTAATAGATTTGCGCTACGTCTCAGCAGCTGTCTTCTTAATAGGATGGGTGGTAGATCTGCATGATCAGCACTGAGTTGGAATGCAAGGCCAGATAAGTAACAAGGACTCTGGTTAGACTAGCCTGCGTTGATTTGAAAGAAAGTCAATTAAGAACTGCTAATTAACATTGAACTAACACCAGTGTTCTCAGTCAGTTCAGGTATAAGAAGAAACTGAAAACAAAAGATAGGGGATTTATGTAAATGTCACTCATTTGCATGCAAATGTGACCTGACATTTTTGTGGTCATGTTAAAACTCTGAAGAAGCACCAACGCGTGTTTAATTTTGCTGACGTTGCAAATTTAAAGGGTGAATCTATATATCGATATATATATATATATATATATATAGATAGATACTTCGTTTTTCATAACAAAAAAAAAAAGCCTTATAATTAAGAAATATTCAATTGCACCCAAAAAATTGCTGCCATTTTTTATGTTCCTGACAAATAAGCACAATTTTGCCCTAAAAATCTCATTACTGTAATGCTGAAATCTTTACATTAATCTTCCTTTCCAGACACGCATTTATTTATTTTTAATCAGAGTAAACTAAATTCTATACAGTTATATATATATATATATATATTCAAAATATTACTATTTCAGTCATGCATTAAAAACTTAATGCATGTTTTTTAATATTGCAACAAGATAATAACACTTTTTTCGTATTGCTATAACTAGAATTGCTGAGTGCTTGCTTAAACATCCTTTAGCACAGATTTATCTGGTCTGATAAAGCTCATAAAGTTGGTGGCTCAGACATTCGGCCCTATGGACATTCCCCAGACTCAAAATTGGTCAATTTTCCTCTCTCACAACAACAGAGACCGTTAGAGGTGAAGGTGAGAGGAACAGAACAGCCCCAGTGACACTCGGTTCATAAGCCGGGCGGATTAATCATTCATCAAAAAAAAAAAAAATAAATAAAAGATTTATTTAAGGGCATGTCCAGAAGGAAAATGAATGATGGCCTTCTAGATGTGGGTTAGGCCTATGACTTCTTCTAGCATCCTAAATGCATGCGTACAGAAATGATCTAATAAACGATACACAACATGCATAAAGTCACGGCATGTGACCTCATCTTAATACTCGACTCGAGATGACAAACTGAGCATGAAGGGGCAAAAAACTCCATATCTGTAAGGCAAGCACATATTGGCACATGTTCTAAAATCAGCAGAATTTCCTTATCCACGAAAAAAAAAAAAAAAAGCTGAAACAATGCTTTTTATTGGCAGACGGAACAGCCACTTCCCTCATTTCTAGAGATGAACGAGGTGGAGCAGAGAGGAATGAATCAGCACATCAATCAATGTTGCGAAGCTGAAGCCGAGGAGGAAATCACACCGGCGTCTTGTGCTGTAGCTCTACGTGAATTTCAAGGGCACTCAAGAGCCTCCAGATATGCGTGGGGCGAGGAGTCCACAGAGATTACACAGAAGTATTAAGTGTCTCGTTTGTCTTTCTTACCTTCAGCCTTCAACCTGAATTCAGCACCCTGCTGAGACATAAGTGCTGCCAACAAGGTGCGCGTGTTTGACTGTGCTTGTAACACTCACCAGAAACACTCTGTAGGCATCTCTGCGTCTTACGGGACCCCAGCATGGCTCGGTGTCGTTGTATTTCACACTCCCAGCACTGCACGAGTGATTCCCACTGTGAGATGCCAAACAATTAGACACTTCTGACCTCGAAAGATCCATTTCAACAGTTTATAAAATTAAAAGACAGATTCAAACTCTACAGGCCATGAATAAAAAGGACCCTGCTCATCAGCGTTGTTTACCTTCTGAAGTACTTTACAAAAAAAATAAAAATAAATAATAATCGGAAGACGATAACTGTTGGAATTGTTTTTAAATTGCCACATTGGTTCAAAACTGATTTTGAAACATTTATCAAATTCACATCTTGCAGTTTATCAAAAATGTATTTTCAAAGGTCCGGGCACATTGAGTCTGAAATGTTTGCCAGCATTTTTTTGGTTTTTGTCACCTTTTCCTATCAAACGAATGCTATAGATACGAAAAAGCAAAAAAAATCAAACCAGATCCGAATCTTTTATGATAGAAGAAAGAAAGTTCCAGAGGCAGTTAGTAAATGTGACAACGCGAGGTCATATTTATATATTTATTTACATCATGTGCAAAAATGTATGACAAAGATTTCAGACTCCGTGTGCTCTGGCCTTTTGTGTAAACAGACCTTTAAACATTCCTTACTGGTTCAAACAGCAAATTACATGTGAAAATGTCTTCCATAAGAAATCCGTTTTTTAACTATTTTCCTAATCTGCAACTACTATGAAATAAGTCAAGTTTTAACGTTTGTACTCATTTTACCATTCAAAACATAAAGCTGCTGCTTTATTAATTACTGTCTAGAGCAATAAAAAGATGGGAGATCCTGAACTCACCACGCAACCTCCATCAGTGACATAGGTACAGCGGCAGCATAAATGGCCAGGTCTCCGTACAGGTACACGATGATACAGATGTAGAACATGTTGACGCCAACTGATGAAAGAAGCATCATGAGTCATTCTGAAGATTTATGGCTTTACATAAAACATCACTTCAAGTACAAACAGGTGGAGATGTTGACCGAGCCGGAAGATGGGCGGCATCATTCCCAAGAAGATTCCTCTGATGCTCCTCCTTAACAGTCGATACCCACTAAACGCATGTATAAATCATCCTAATTAAAGAAGCAAGCACTTCATTATGAACCCCCCCACGCTCTTCTCTCCATTAACCCCACACTCCTTTTCACCTGTCCCTCCATCCATCCATCACTCAGCCCCTGCCAGTTGGAGATGAGATGGAGACCATTCAAGAGGAAACACATGGGCTTACCATATCACCCATTCATCATCAGCCAAGCGCAAACCGACCAATAAGCTCATTAATTACTCTGAAGTCGACTAGAGCTAACAGACTATTAAAACTAGATTTAAATAAAGAAAACATTAAGATATGCTCTTTTACAAGCTTAACCGAATCATCTTTTCCTCCACATAAAAAAGCAGCAAATGTTGCTGTCGGTTCTAGTTCGTTTTATGAAGATGAGTGGGGAAAACCTGGAAGAAAACTTGGGAAATTATAAATGCAGGGTCAGTTGATATGCTTATTTTACAATTTGTCAAGCAAAATGTATACAGAGTGAGCATGTTACTTTAAATATTGAGATTAATGAAGAATATCATTTCTAAAGTTCACGTGAACTGGAACGTTTGCGACGGATATTACTTCCATATTGTGACGTATTTCTGAGAGAAACAGAATGCTGAATGAGGAAAACGGAGGGCGTGGCTTGTTTTCATTCAGAAATGAACACTGTCACTTGGAGGGGCATGGTTAATGATGTCATGCTGTCAAACTGATGTCATCAGAGAGAGCCTGTAATTTTAGAGGGGAGGAGCATTTTCAGATCTGGATTGAAGATCACGAAGTGCACGATTATGACAAAAATCAATTGATTATTCCCTTGAAATTGTAATCGTGATTGTTAATTACGATCATCATAATTTACACTGAATGATGAATGATCATACCATTACTTGAAGCAACCGCATGCCGTATTTTAGACTAAAATAAACAAGCTAAAAACAACTGAAAAACGTATTGCTTTTCTATAGTATCAAGCCTAAAATTTCTTCTTTTCTTCTTTTGATAAAAAAGTAAAAATATGGATAGTAAACATGCAAAATAAACCCCCTTAAGATAAGATGTAGAAAGAAAAGAACACAACTTAAGCACACACAGTAACACAAGTTGATTTTGAACTATTAATTGTTGCTTTGAACGATCACGTAATTGTAACTGGGATAAGAAATTCGATTCATTGTGCAGCCCTACTTGCACAGATGAATTGTTCAACACAAATCAGCAATCAGTCAATTTTGATTTCAAGCGGACTTTCAGTTTCAGTATATTTTACGAAGATGAGTGGAAAAACCTGCTAGAAAAGATGGGAAATTATAAACGTAAAATCTCTTGTAGAGGTTGTTTTAGAAATTTTAATGCTAAATTTATAAAGGATAAAGAGTGAGCATGTTATTTAAATATTAATGCTAATTAATATCATTTTTAAACCCAGTTCCAGTTCATTTGACAAAAATCAGTTAGCAGCTGGTATAGGAAATTATAAACAGCAATACAGGAAAATTGCATATTTTACCTTTTTTAATCACAAATTTTGTAAAAGAGAAAAAGTGTGTTACAGATGCTTTTGTATTATCTTGGAAAAAAATAATGCTTCATTACACATAAATGCAATAAAGAGATGCAATCGTAACTAAAACATATGTAAATTTAGATACGCTAATAATTATTTTCATGTCATGACTGATGAACGGCATACACCGATAATTAAAAGTGTAAAACATTTTCTCATTTAAAAGTGAACACTAAAAAAAAAAATAGTTTTTAAAAGTCAATTGGGATAAAGTGAGGCAATTTAAATATTAAAAAAGGAAAAAGTGATCACGGGCAAAATTAAATATTAATTATTTAGGTTGTTCCTTCAACTCATGTTTAACGCTTATGGTCAGGGGTCTGAAAAAGATCTCCATCACGAGCCAAAAGTAATAGTGTTAGCAAGCGCACCAAAAAACAAAATCAATCATGAACTAATCTATCTCCTCTGTGACATTATCCGAAGCTGACTTCTAATCAACCTGTCAGTGGGAAGGTTACTGTGAACATCCCTGATAAACCAGCGGCCATGAAGAAACCTGTCCAGTGATGAAACGAGGGAAAGCCAGGCGAATTCACATTCCGCTTTAACCTTAAATTCCAAACAAATAGTAGCTAACTGCGTTCTCTCTAAAACCAACCTCCCACCTGCCTGGACAAATCTAGTCCACTCACAAACAATAAAGCTTCTAACTAACACTGATTGTGGCATATAAAAGACTGTGGTTTCTTCCTGCCAAATGGCAGCTCATGGATTGATCACCCACATTACAAAAGCTGGGAAAAGCAATTGTACTAGCAAAAGACAGCATGTCCTAAGACAGGAGGTCAACAGAGAAATATATTTAAAGCTACAGTCAATACTAAAGTCACACTAACTATACTAATCTCCTTCACAGTGAGTTACGTTCCTATTTAATACATTTACGATCAGAGTACCCTGCTCAGGTAGTCATTAGTTTCTCCCAAGTGCACCTCCAAAGTGGCCGCTTCACTCCACCCCACAATGGCAACGGTCAGAGCAAAGCCAGCTATTTTCACACATCGCGCTTAATAGAATAACGAAGAGGCGACAGGGCATGTGTGAGACATCCGTGTTGAGGAAACACTAAGCTCTGAAGCTACAGGAGAGCGTTTGTGTTCACGGTAAGCAAGTGTGCGCAGCACTGGCTTGTTGGAGGATGTAACAAGTGCGCCACCTAGTGTCGTCCGTGTGCAATATTTGTCACCTGGTTTCAGGTCAATCACAACAGTTGATTGCATAGTTACAGTTTGGTATTTTTAACCCCTTGTCTTAAATCTGAGGGACTTTATCTCATTTTGGTGGCATGTTTGCTCCCTGGTTAAATTTCTGACCCTGTATGGAACAGAGCAGCAAGCCATTTCTGATGTCTGTTCTTAGTTTGATGGTTTGGAAAAGATGCCAAAAGCAATGCTGTTGAGATATTACAAGGCTGCTCTGGGCACTGTTGAGTCAGCCTTTACATAGCGCCGCTTGTGAAATGATGCTTAGGAGGGCAAGAATCCTGAAAATAGGAATCTGTATAAATGACACCTCAGTCTGTGGTTCAAGGTGAACACGGCATCTTCATATTCATCACAAGATTCTCATTACCTGGGTTCTCCGTCTGTATGCGAGCCTCTCCTTTCTTTACATTAAAGTAGATAACGGACCTAGAGTGAGGTAATTACAACCAAAAGTAATTGAACTAGTTCTAATTACACCTCATTAGCAGCCAATAACCTTGTTCACTGTGACTGAACATTCCAGCAAACTTGACCTTCGCAAGCCATCATTTAAGGCCTGTTTAATAGCCTTATAAAGCTAAATGTCTTAACTGAAGATTACACTGTAGCACATAATGATGCAAGAACTCTTACCTTTATTAAAAAACATGGAGGCCATTTGTCCCATCTCGACTCTCTCGACAATGTCAAAGTGGTCTATATTCGCAGCACGCTCTGTTATATCAGATGACAAAACCAGCCCGTGACCTTAAGATTTTGACATTGCAAATCAGTATATTGACAAAGACACAAAACAACGCAAACAGCACTTACGGACAGAGAGAATGGGTCGCGTCTCGACGGGTTCTGAACGTCCCCGGATCACAACTTCATCATCTGAATAGTCCGAGCTGGAGTCAGTGTCCTGAATCTGAAAATTGATATAAAATGTTTTTTTACTGAACACACACGCTCATAGACAAAATCCAAAAAGCTTGGTCACACTTTTTAAATTTTTAAACAAATTCATCAAAGAATGAAAATAAGATAATTTTATGCAAAAATACTAAGTGACAACTGTTTTCAACAATACTGTTTCTTGACCAGCACATCTGTATATCAGAATCAGTCCTGTCAAACAATTAACCGTGATTAATCACGTCCAAAATAAACCTTTTTGTTTACATAATATATAGATGCGTGTGTATAGTTATTTTGTATACACACATATACAGTCGAGGTTTAACAATACGCGTATTGAACAGTTCGGTGTGAGGCTTTCGGTTCGGTATGCATCTGAACTGAACAATTCCGAAAAAAGAGAATAAACAGTGTAAAATATAATGTTTTCGCTCAACAAGGCAGCGCCAATGACGGGACAGGGAACCCGCTGTCTGCTCCTCCCACCCCCAAACAGACGAGAACCAGAAACACGCACATTACAAACGTTCCCCGCGGCATTCAGGTAACGTTATTTCCCTTTGCCATTTCAACCCAGCATCCAGCTGTTTGACCAGAGCTGCATCTTCCCGCTCTAACACACTAAAATAATGTTTGTATTGGCGTTAACGATACTTGAGCATTAAATGTAACATAAGGGTACGTTCACAAAGCGTCTAAAAATGAGTGGCGCGTCGCTTCCTCCACCGATTTCAAAGCGCTTTGGCTCTCGCGCGTCTGTAGAATCTTCTGTTACTAGGCAACCATAAAAGCGCTGTCAGTTACATAATCATTTCTGCTTTGGATTTTAAACTGCGCGGCTCTGTTGAAAATAAAGAGCTTGCACGTACAAAACGCGCTGCATGTGAACGACCCCTAAGCCTTTGTCATCTTCTCCCACGCGGATTGTCCCGCAGGAAGAAACAGCACCCTGGATGTCTGTGGATGGCGCGCAGGGTCTACGAACACGGGGCGCGTTCATGATTTGTAAATGGCTCAAATTCATTCCACTTTATATTAAGTTTTAAATAATTAATAAGTACCATCCAAGACTGACTTTTCCAAAAAACTTTTTTTTGCTGCCAAGAAGAAACCCCAGAAGATATGTGAAGTATAGCTCCATTGTTGTTCAAAGTAAAAAAAAGAGGGGGGGGGGGAAACAAGGTCATATTATGTTAGTTTTAATAAATAAAAATGTGGGGGAAAAAAAGACTTTTAAGATTTTTATTTTTTTTTGCCGTATCGAGAACATACCAAACCGTGACACTACTGTATCGTATCAAACTGTGATTCTTGTTTTTTGGGGGGTTATTTTTGGTGCTCTGTAGCACTGGTTCCCATTGAATTTCATGACATTTTACTACTTTTGAGCAGTAATTACACACAGGTTTGGAAAATAAAGGATAACATCTGTGTTTTTGGTGAGGTGTCCTTTTAAGACAATGTTCAATATGACTGAGAGAGGACGTTCTTTGAGAAAATGCTTGATTGTTGCCTTGATTGTTGTGTGACAACAAAAACAAAGTAGAAATTTGTCATGCTAAAATGCGAAATTGGTCATGGCATGCTTATTCAGCATAAACATAATATATACGCAACATATGCTGTTGAAGAAAAGAGATGATCTATTAAAATATAAATGCAATCATTTTGCTGCATAGGCCAATTTCTTGTTTGCCGGAGAGGTTTGTATTGGTGAAAAGAACTAAAAATCATACTGAGCTCTGGCTTCGTTCTGAGTCTACTTCAACATATAATAGCTCTATTTTAGTACTTCTGCCCTAAATGGTCCTGTTTCATTCACTGATAGGTCAGTCTCGTTCAAAGCTTCATTGACTTTCTGGCTTGATTACCTGCAGTGAGACGTGCAACATTTCCAAGATCGGTGTAATTTTCATAGGGAATGACCTGAGACATAATGTTCTTATTCAGCTGGCATTATACTGATGCAGTTACTAACCTCTTCCTGTTCTCGCCTCTTCCAGCGCAGCTGGGCATTGGCAGCGGCCATGGCTTCGATCACAAATGTGGTGGTAATGTAACTGAGAGAAACAGAAGAGTAAAAAACAGGTCTAGCATGTCTTAAACAAGAACAAGAAAAAACTATACAGAGAAAAGGCACTGGCTGGTATCATAAAAAAAAAAAAAAAAAAATCCTTTAAAGACAACAACAACAAAAAATGCTAATCATGATTTTGAAACCAAACAAAAAGATGTTTTTTTTTCTCCCACTAAATGCAATATATTTTCCCATCTGACATGATGCATGTTTTGGTCAATCGGGAAACAAGTAATAACCAATAATATTTACTTCAAAAATAAAATACATATTTTTATAACTGCTTTCAAATAAATGCTTTCAAATCAAGTCTAAAATAAAAAGGTTTTATTTATATAATGTGTGTATATAATATTAAAAACAGGCTATATTTAATATATATATATTACAAAATATAATACGAATATATAAAAGTAACTATTTTTTAAATACTGTATACTGTATGTGTGTGTATTTATATATACATAAATAAATGGTAAACAAAGTTTTCTTTTTATTTGCAGATTTGACAGCACTAATTTTATGCATTATATACAAACACACATTTTACTTTTTTTTTTTTTTTATTTGTGCAAAATATGCAACTGTATGTCTTCTACATTACATCCATCTCCTCCTATAACCTGTATTTAAAGAGCACTGTTGTCTGGTCTCTTTCATTGATATACAGCTCCATCCTGTTTCATCTAAACACTCATAACTCTCCGCTGGGCTCTGTCAGTGACTCAGACAGCTGGCAGGTTGGCGGAGGTGATAAATGTGTTTTGATGGCCACAGCACCAGCGGTAACAGGGTTGAGAAGCCAGCTAAAGATGAGCGAGTGAGAGAGAAATAGCATGCAAGGAAGAGATGTGCTGTCACACTGCACACAAGACAAGGCAGAGAATTGAACTTTTCAAATTCATGCCTTAACTACATGCAAATTGGAGACTCCTTGTAAACCTGTTTGGCAAACCCCTACAAATAACATTAATGGAAATCTAACACGCACAACCTGACATGTGAAACCCCCACATAATCAAGCCTAGCAGCAAGGTGTGCGCAATAAGAAAACAGAAGAAAAAAAAAATAAATAAAAAAAAAATCAAATCAAATCAAGTTTCTGCATACAAATGCTGCTAAAGAGCTTTACTTTCTGACCCATTTTTGCAACAACTTTTAGACTGCATTTAAACTTTGGTGCACATGAAACAGGTTTCCAAACGCCGACTGAAATATAAATGCAACACTGATCAAATGTGCCGTTTTGACTTAACACATTTTATATGCTCTTTGTAGAAACAAACAAAAAAACAGAAGGGGGTCATTCAGAATCGGTGTGAATGCTAAGAAAACCAGGATTAAACAAACTGTTTTCTGTTCTGAACCAAAACAATCATAAGAATCAAACTAAAAGTATAAATACATCTTGAATTTCCTGGTATCAAGGTGATTTGTAGAAGAAGTATGAAGGTAGTTCTCCTCAAGTTTACAAAGTGCTCCACTGTTTTTGCATTTTATTACTTATTCTCTCAGTTTTTGTATAGGAGTCATTGATTCCATTATTTGGCAACGGTTTAATCACAGCGTTAAAGGCCTATTTACAAGGACTTTAGGTTTTTAAATTATCGGGACTGTCAGGAAAAAGGGAGAACTCTGACTCATTTGTGAAAAATTAAGGCAGCGCAAACAGAAGACTCTTCTAATGTTACGTGATCTGAATATTAGGGCTGGGCGATATATATCGAACGATATATTATGCGCATCTCATCATTAAAGCCAGTTCTTTGATTAGAGGTAAATCTCCAGCAGCTGTTTTTAAATGCAGCACCAGTTTATGAACAGAGCCAAAGTTTTTGGTTTTACCCTGCAAAGTTTTGCAGGGTAATTCAATGGCGCAGCTTCTCAGTGATCTACGGCTCTGTGTATAAGCTGGCGTTCCTTTTGAAAACAGCTGATGGGAGATTAACCGCTAAACCACCATCCCTTTAAGATAAAAAAGAGAGAAGAATATAGGGAGTGTAATGGATTTAAAAGAAGAGCCTAGAGCGACGACATACCTCATAAAAGCCAAAAATATGATGAGAGAGACGCTGACAACCAAACCAGCTGCTGCAAAGGCCTTGGGCATGGTCAGGGCACCAGTGCCAACAATTAGATTGAACATGTACACCAGGCCAACCTTCATAAACACAAAACAAACACATGTCAGTAGCATATTCAAAGGTTCTTAGAGATCACAGATGCATAGACAATGGATTACAAGAGGCACTCAAGTTACACATCATCCGTCTATGGTCTCCGTTCTACTTCTTTGCAAAGAGGATGCATCTGGAATGCATCAGCATCATGCAATTAAATAAGCTGACGCATGTGATAACTCCTTTGAAATGCACTGCATTTTCTCCCACTTGAGTGCACAAGTTACATATTAATCAATATAGTCTACTGTAAATTAGTCATGAGCTGACTAACAAAATGCACTGTTTATTCCATTAGAAACTGATGAGCACTTCCCTTATTAATCATCTTAAAAAAACACTTTCCATTAACCAATGTGAGCAAAACAAAGGAGATGCACTCAAGCTGACACATTATGTACCCTACTGTAAACTTTTTGAATTATTTCCTCTTATTTCAAGATGACTATTATAGAAAAGGCCAATGGATGTGTTTTCGTAGTTGAGGGCAATACAATTACTCTGTATTACAGATCAAAAATTAAACAGGTAACAGTTCAAATGTTTTTTATTATTTAATTTATTATTATTATTCTATTATTATTATTTATTATTATTCTATAAATATTAAGGTAAAAACAGCTTGAGTTCTCACAATTCTGACGTCCGCAGAATTTCTACATATTTATTTTGCATAAATCTATATTTTAACATTTATATTTACCAAATTCTGACTTTTTTCTTCAAAATTCTGAGTTTCTCTCACACATTATCTCAGAATTAAGAGACAAAAAAAACTGAATTATAAGACAAACTCTTTTAATGGTGAGACACAAATGGTCTTCCACAGTTTTCACTTTGTTAGCTTTAGTTATTATATATATATATACATACATACACACACACATATGTGTGTGAAATCTCTTTACTACTGTTGAATTTAACAAATTTACTGCGTATAAATGTCTAGCCATTTTCCCAACGAGCTCAAGTAAATCACAAGACTACATGCCAAAAACACACGAGTCTTGGTCATGCGCTGGTTTCTGCCGATTTAAAACGTTCAAGCATGTTTCTCCTCTCCTAAGCTTTCATTTCCTCTTTTAAATGAGCAACACAATGCAAGTGATTCAAATCACATGACTTACAGTGACAAAAGCAGATAAACCCTAATGACAACGCTTGTTAACTAACATCATCTGGTTATTAAAGCCTGGGAAAATGGATAAACTGAACTGTGGTGTAGTTGATGCTCTTAAAAAAAAGACAGGTTCTCAAGACAAACTATTTCATGAACGCAGGTAGGAAGCATGTCACGTGCATGACCTGAGAGTTTGCAGTGCCGTGATACTGTCACAAGACAAATAGTTCAGCTGACCAGTGCGTTCATGTGAAGTAGGTCAATCAATATCTACTCCACGTACAACAACTAAATAACACTTATAATTAAGTAATACTTACAAATGGTGAGTAAGGCTCCCCTGTTTCTGTAATGCCCCCAGCCATCTCGAAGAGCAAAACAACTCTATAACCTGAAAGATTACCACCCTGAAGAAAGAAAAGACGGTTTTAATATTTAATACACTTCACTTTTGCCAAAGGAGCACGAGCAGCGTTAGGCCAGAGTAACATGACAAGCGTCAACCGTCGTTTATGATTTATTTAACGCTATATTCACTCGGTGGACACAGATTTAATAAGCATATAGAGTTAACGTACTGCATCTCTTAACGTTACGGTGGTTTGTGTGACACTTTCGCCATAGTGATATCATTTCCAGAGAGGAAACTTTTTAAAACCAGTCATATCGCTGAGATAAAGGCTCACCTGTCACCGTGTGAGGCGACTGTAGTTGTCAAGAGAGGTGTGCAGTTAACGTTAGGTTTGTGTAACGTTAACGTTAGTTAGAAAGGAACGAGACCGTTTTTTGTGACGTCCTCGAGATCAGCGACACAGCTCGCGAGCAAATGCGACGTAATAACAAAGCGGATCGCATCGTGCGCAGCTCCTCATTGCTTCATTAGCGGATAATTAAGACGGGCTGCAGAAGTTCTGTTTGGGAAAACATATCCATTAGGAATAAGCAGTACACACGAGACGTCAGCAGGAAGCAGTTCTTACGAAAGGGGTGGGGCGTAGAACATCGGAAGTGTTTGCTCATTGGTTGGTTGGATGCGGCGACGTTTTATGAAAAAGACGTTTGTCAAGCTTTTACAGGAATTAAAAACATGTGAATTTTTTTTTACGTATTCCTGTGACATGGCATTTGAAATTTGTATTTGTTGTAGTTTAATTGTACTGAATGTGTTGAGATTCTGCTAAAAAAAAAAACAAGGGTCGCTCATTAAAAGATGCGAGTTATATACATTTTCTTTTGATTTTAATTTCATAAGTGCAAATTTAATTTGCCAGTTTTTTAACCAATTTTTATAGCGCTTGAAAAAAGAAAGATTTAAAATGTACATGTGTCAAAATATATAAATAGTAACGCAATTAAAAAGATTAATGCAGGTTCCTCTGTTAACATTTTCGCATTAAATGTTTTTTTTAACCTGTAAAGTACATTTTCTGTATCAAAATTGCATTGTATTATTACAATTTATTAGTGTAAATATTTCTGCAACAGGTTTTAGGTGTAAACTGATGCTTATAAAGTTATAATATATTCTAATACACTTTTTTTTTTTTACAACATTCCTTAACGCAAATCTGATTAGGATTTGTAATTACTATGGAAGTGTTAAGAATACTGATTGACAGTCTGACCTTACATGAAGTCATAAAACATTTAGACAATTTCATTATAGAAAGTGAGGTGAGTGATTTCAGTTGTCATATACTCTATGGATTGAAATTCTGACGTTCAGTGAAGTATGGACAGAAATGTTATGCCATTAATTTAAGTACACAATACAGTCATTTTATTACGTTTTTTTGATACAGCATCGGTGTCGGTCTAGACAACTGTTTCAACATCTAGACAGCTGAAGGAGAGGGAGAGAGAGAGAGACCACCTCTTGTTTTAATTTGACAGAAAATGTTTATTTCCCCATTCAAAGAATCAGAAGAAAGGTGATTAGTGAAAAACAAGTCAACATCCAAACTGAGGAGTGGGAAGGGTGAGGAAAAACATAATGCTTCAGCAGACTTTCTGAAAATCATAAGCTAAACGCATTTCTCAATTGCAAAAAGTCTAAATAAAACCAAATAAAATTCTTTAAAACAAAAAGAAAGCAAAAGGAAAACTTTTAAAGTCTAAAAAAATCTTTGTGCACGTGCACAAAACAAAATATATTAAACAAAAGCATATTAAACACGTTTAAACAAAAATACTTAAAATCAATTTTAAATAAAATGCAAAAGTAAAAAAAAAAGAAAAATGAAAAAAAAAAAAAAAGAAAAAAAAAAAAGAAATAAGGTCTTGGTGGAACACAGGTCTGCTTGGCAGCATAATGTCATTACAGTAACAGGAGCAAATGCATCAGTGCATTAATCATTTAGAAAGTGAGGCTTTCCATTAGACAGTTTTAGATCATTCTAATTACTTACAAATACAGCATGATTTTAAAATCTCACCACACGACTTTTAACATCCACTTTGCATTACGGTTAAACTTGACTTCTTTTACCTTGAATGAAATGTTTAACAGGGTTGCTCATCAAATCTGTGAAAAGTATCATCTAAACGAAAGGAGAAAAAAAAAACCCTAGAGGATGAAGCAGCTTACAAAAATGTATTGGTTTTAAAAATGAGATTGTCAAAGCTAGTGTTAAATGATGAGAGAATAAACCTTAAGATGCAACGGTCATTCGTAGAGATGAACATGCATATTGCTTAAACAGGCATTTAAAAACCACGACAACAGCTAAAATAAGTTCAAAACTAAAATTAAAAAAGGGGGGGTACCTCATAACTGCATTTTTCCACAATTCATTAGTCTGTCCACAAGGACAATTGCATATGATGTAGTTTGGAGGATCTTACCACATTAGCTCTTTTTCTTAAAATTATACTCCATGTTACATATAAGCTCATTAATGAAATAGCTTTCTCTCTCATGATAATTAGATTGTCCTTACACAAGCCAAGCACTCTTACTCTAAACAGAAACAGCCTTCTTACTTCACCAGATTCCCATCTTCGAGGGGGAAACCGACAGTCCTTATAAGAGAAAGTGCATATCAATAATGCCACTAACTAAAGTTCCTTAAGCATTATAGTTATTTTACTCCCTATAATTTTAAAGCAGCAGAGGCAAACACTCGATCTCTACAGTGAACTCTTGGTGCAGGAATAATCGTTACATGACGTTTGCGACACAAAAAGAATAATAATGCTTAAATATAGACTACAGATCACAGCGATCGATTAGGAACATTTATTACTCGTCACTTAATCAAGAAATCTCATTGCCTGTCCTGCTATGCCGTTTTAGATTAGCAAAGAGGAAACAAAACCACGTATGTGTGCTTAACAAAACATTGTGTGACCTAAATCAGCAACTCCATTATGGTTTCTTTACTGGCTACAGCAGAATTCTCAGCAATAAATGAAGCAAGCGGTTTCTTTGTGGAATGAAAACATAACTCGATGTAAAGTGGAGCCGTGGAAAGAAATGAAGCAGGCAGAACATTTCGAAATATGTCAATGATTGCATGCTTCTGTCATTAGCCAACACTAAGAACGTTTTATAATTCGCAGTACACCCCAAAATGAAAATTTTCCATGAAACAAGTTGATAGGATTTAGTTTTCAGTAAGAAAAACGTACGCTGTGTATATCGTTAAAAAAAAGAAAGATTTCAGCGAATAACTACTAGACTTCTGCCAGTTTCTTAAGCAAACCATTGCATGGCTTTAAAAGATTGGGAACACACTGCATAGCCACTTTAAAATCATAACTTTTGTCTTATTTGCAGCTATAATGCACTTTTTGTTATACATGTAAAAGAGTAATTGTGCTGTGATGATACATATAATTGTTTTATAGCTTGAAAGTTTTCATTTTCGGGTCATCCGTTGCTTTAAAAAATTATTTTCTTCAGGCACAGTCTGCCTTAAGCATGTATGCCGCTCGTTGCGGTTTGTGTGTGTGTGTGCTTTTGGCACCTAGCCGAGAAGCCAGGCTTTGCTAAGGCTGGACTACTGAATGGCGTTGTTTTGTCCAATAAGCAGCTGGTGAATCTTGCCTGAACGAACCCTCCCTCCCGATCAAGATCCCTGAGCTTCAGCTTTCATTCCCCTTCGGAGCAAGTCAGAAGCCAAACTGTGACGGTAAAAAGGTTGATTTCACATTAACTTTTTCAAATCCTCTTTCACAGAGCTGAAGGAAGCAGGATCGCTCCAGATCTCAAACCGTCACGTGTCTTTGGCTCTAACAGCAGGTAGTTCCCACAAACAGACATGGATGAGTTCCCCGGTAACCCTCCCGTAGATTTGACCTGCAGACAAGAACAATGTGTTCAAATGAATGGCCCAAACTGCTTTAGTGTGGCGTTTTACTTCATCACTGAGGTTCATCTTCTCACCTAATAGTTGGTTCCCATGTCAGAGTGTCTACACACCATAGCAGGCTGAAAGTCTCTCCTTCAGCAGCGGTGGAAACTGCTCGGAAAACTGCTGCCAGTTTTCCTCACCAACCTGATCCTTGAAGCCGTGCAAAATCTAGACAAAAAAAAGAAAAAAGCAGCAAACATTCTGT
This sequence comes from Enteromius afrohamiltoni, assembly GCA_034779775.1. Lineage (NCBI taxonomy): Eukaryota > Metazoa > Chordata > Actinopteri > Cypriniformes > Cyprinidae > Enteromius > Enteromius afrohamiltoni. The sequence continues at coordinate 17,880,713 of JAUYWG010000033.1, forward strand.
TGAAGCATTGCAGACAATTGTGCTTCGATCTTGGCCAATTGTAAACCTAGCAGTTGTTAGCAACAGAAGAAGAGTAATTGTACCTTGTAGAACATGTCCCTCAGATCGTCTTTTGGGTTTACCCAGGATGCCACAGCATCACAGAAAAAGATGAAGTCCTGCATAAAAAAAAAAAAAATAAATAAAAACAAAAAAACAAGTTAAAGCCAAATTGTAACCTTTAGAGCCCAGCAACTTGTTTTTTTTTTTTTGTTTTTTTTTTTTAGAATTACATGTTTTTTCTTCTTTTTTTTTTATGGTAGTACATAAAATGCTGTGAAAACATGTACATGAATTACATTCATTACTGATATTTTTACACAGTATGGAACTGTACGGCTATATTGTACAGCAGGAAGCACATAAAATATAGAATAAATATATATAAATATTTATATATTTTGTTTATATTGATCAAAGGAGTATGAAACCCAACCCAGAAACACAATCTATTTATATTTGTTTTAATTTAATTAACATTTAAATTATTTTAGGGTAGTAAGCACATAAGATAATGTAAACATTAAATTTATATTACTTATTTCTGATATTGCACAGTATACAGTATCAATGTAATTAACTTTTACTATCTACATGCATATTACATTTTTAAATTAGAAATTCAATAAAGTGTAAAAACATAAATTTGCTGGTGATTGTAGTTCATAGATCTGATTGAGTCAATAGATCCTGTGGCCAATAAATATATTAAATAAAATATTAATTATTTTTAAAAATTAAAAAGAGAGGAACTACAATTTTTTTTTTAAATATTAAAAACATCTCAAATTATGTAATAGATTTGGTCTTGAATGATTTCCCCTGTATCCTCTCACCTGTACGACTCCTCCAGGATTTACCCCAATCATTACACAAATGCCCCTGAAGGCGGAGTCTTTCTCTTCATTATCCCGAATGTTTCTAAGTGACGTGCACCTACGGTAAAAAAATAAAGAGAGGCTTATTTCAGAAGTTCACTCATCAAGAGGCATGCAATGGTTTAATCATCTCACCAAGGCCGAATGAACTGCGGCAACATGGGGGCAACTTCCTGCGGGCACACATATCCCAGCCGACCAATCGTAATGGCTGTTTCACAAAAAAACGTTATTTAAAATAAATAAATAAATAAAACAAAACAAGGAGAGAAAAAAGAAAGGAAAGTGCGTTTTAAAGTTAAGCTAAAAAGCAGCTGTAGTCAAAGCTACAGAAATCAGAACACCACTTCCCACAGATGTTTCAGGATTCAAATGTCTGTTAGGGAGTTTAGTGTGATTTTACTGAAGTGTTTGCATGCATTATTTTTGCTGTATGCGTTTACCCGTGTTCTCCAGCAGAGTTTTGGGTGTATTCGGTCTGTTGATGATCTCCACAAGGCTATTAAGGGCCAAGGCCACAAACGGCTGCATCTCAGTACCTGAAAAACACCAAAAGAAAAAAAATAAATAAAAATCAATATCAAACAGCTATTAATATTAGATTAGCCAAATAACTGCGGCATAATGAATATATAATGATAACGCATCACTTTACCCATCTGTATGGCGATCTCTCCGATGGCCCATGTGGCATTGTTGCACACGGATATGAACTCCGGGTTGAGATTGAGGCCCAGGACAGGCAAGAACTCAGCTAGAGAGTGTAAACGGACACCAATGACAAACTGACCAGCACAACACACACAGAAGCAACAGCTAGCATGAGAAAGCAGCTCTTCACGCGTCAGGCTTCACTCAGTATGAGTCAAAGAGAACTGCTCACCGATGCAGGGCTTGACGTGAAGGAAACAGGCCTTAGTCAGGTCTCCCAGCAGAGCGAATGAACTCTGACGCACTTCTGGCATGGTGTCCTTTAATTAAAGAAATAAAGCTTTTAGGCTCTGTTCGTACAACACACAATTAGACTTTCCACTGTTATTCTGCAGAAAATTAAAACAGTTGCACTTGAGACAACATGAGCGTAGGAAGAATTACTGGAGAATTTATGGTAAATTCAGATTATGTTTAAGAGTCCAATATGCTCAGCTAAAACATGTACAAAATTAATAATAACGATACTACTAAGATACATACATTTTAACAATGTACTTAATATATTATTTAAAACATTAAGATTTTTTTTTTTTAAATTTTATATTTATAAAATGAAAGAATAGATTATATACACGTGAATCCTCATTTTAAACCGTTCTTATTTATACAAGTTAATAAATATATTTGAGCGTACCTGCATGCACTGGAAGATCAGGGTCATGATGTTGCTGCGAGTGACCAGCTGCTCTACATGAGCCCCGAGTCCCTCCGCCAGACCGCTGAGCAGATCAAGGGCCACAATCATGAAGTCTTTATCAGGGGCCTCGTACTGGTCAGGCTGCTGGTTATACATCTGCAACAGGACCAAAAGAAAACATCAAGACCAGGGCAATGAACCAAAAACACACATGCTATGGCTGTTCATTCTCCACTGACCATGGCTTGAGCGAGGTTCTTCTGGACCAGCGTGACACAGCGCTGGTAAACTGGCTCACAGTAGGGCAGGAAGCCGCTCTGTAGGGCTGTGGCCACTGAAGACAGGCACTGAAACAAAAAAATTGCAAACTCCTTGAGACATTTCAGTTTTTGAAGTATGAATATCCACCAAAAGAAAAACAACAAAAACATATACACATTATTTTACCTATATAATAAAATATAAGGTATAAAATGAAACTATTTTACCTCCAATAAAGGGAACAGATCCTTGTCTTCATCTTTTAACTCATTCCATTTCTGAATAAGAGGGGGCATGAGCTTTTGGATGTACTCCTGTTAAACAAAACATCAGATTTCATTATGATTCTTGGACATTTTCATCTACATAGCCTGGGCCCGCCCATACTTCCTGTGACGCTACATTCTATTACGCGAGCAAAGTTAGTCTGGCAAAGCTGCCGTTTTAGAGCATTTCCGTTCCCCAAAAAAGTGGGAACCAATGAGTAACGAGCTACAAGTCCCGGAAGCCATGCACTTAAAAGTGCAGTGATCTTACTGGCTGGTTAAGATGGTGCCCAACAGAGTCAGCGAGGGTTCCGATGGCATCATACAGGATCAACAAGTTCTTGTGCTGGTACTTGCTGAAGGCAAACACCAGAGTGTCCAATATGAAGCTCAAGTAGGGAACCAGCTCTGTACAGGCCTCTTCCTCCAGAGTCGCAAATGCACTGATGGAAGGAAAAACCCAAGAATTAGCTCAACATGACGATACATCTCCAGAAACTCCATCCAGACCGAGAAGCACAGTTAAAAACAAAATAATAAATAAAAAGCTAAAGCAAGGTTGTTTTTGGTTTAAGAGGGCTTTATAGCTGGTAAGGTTAGGAAACCATATCTGGAGCAACCAGCTAAACCACTGTAAACCAGCAAATCACTTTAGCTAGTTTATTCTACCTAAAATTAGCTGTTTTATTATTTAAATACTACTATAGTACTAATGAATTAGCTTTTATTTCTTCATTTTTAATTTTGCCATTTATGTAAATGTTTCTTCTAATTAACCTTTATTTCTTTTAGTTACTGCAGTAAAAATAAATACAATTAGAAACAGTTTGAGTCGACAATTAACTAATATTTTATTCAAAAATATTAACAAAAAATATTTTAAATAGTTTTAATCAACAACACACAATGTCTAAAAATAATCACATTTCCTAGTTAAATGCTACAGAAGTCAGACGGAGTCAGATTTAAGACCTGTTATTTGGGTCTGGTGGCTGTATTTTTTTTTTTTACCTGCAGGCGGCCTCCTGAACCCTCTTGTTGCTGTCGAGAATGCGTTTGAGCAGCTCGGTCATGAGGGGTTTGAGGTAGGAGTCTGGCGGCTGGCTGACCACCCAGTGTGCATAGCGGCTCAGAGTCCAGCAAGCAATAGAGCGTACCAGAGCTTTCTTATCACAGAGACACTGGATCAGGTGAGGAATCAACTCCGGCAGGTACAGAATCATATCCTGCATGCATCCTGAGGACGAGAGAGAGAGGGGAGCAGCTCAGAAAGAGCTTTGCAGTACACACACTGACTCTCAAATGTTAGTAAATACTTTGATGCATCCTTACTCAAAGACAGTATTTAAGGATTTTCATTTCAAAATAATATTTTTGTGAAAATTGACAGAATAAAATTAAAGCATCACTACTGTTTTCAACAATATTATTAATCTGTCCTACATTCACCTTTTAAAGAGAAAATGGTAAATAGACACATGACCTCACCATTTTGCATACTACTATCTGACAAAATCATACCAAATAACTGCATAAGAGTTTTCTACATAAATTAAAAGCTGGACAGTCAAATAAAATGTTTATTACTGATTAAAACATGAATGATTATTGCATAGTGTCTTAAACTGTAGGCACAGAACACCGCGCAGTAGGCAGTAAGCTGTATTCATTCTCTTATACCTTCAGCGATGGCTCCCAGCACCAGGATGCCAGACTCTTTAACCACCCAGTCTGGGTGAAACAGTAGCTCCTTCAGCACTGGAAGCAGGTGGGGCAGCAACTCATCCCGAAACACGTTTGCCAGCACATCGAGGGCAGCAGCTGAACATTTACCTACAGAGGAAAAACATGTAGCTCATGGGGTAAGATGATTCACTGGGCGCCAATGTAACTTCATGCTTTTAAAGAATTTTGTGGATCAGACAGTATGAGTAGTTAAACATCACTGACATTCATGATATTGAGTGTAATCATCTCCACAGAAAGAAAAAAAAAAAAAAAAAAAAACACAAAAAACACACCAGCAACTTTCTTTTACAATTACCTATATTCCAGTCAGAAAGACTGTCGTCATCGTCGTCGTCGTCATCTTCACTCTCCTCTCCTTCCTCGCCTTCATTGCCCTCGTGCCGAAGGGTGACAGTGCGAGACTTGTGAAAGCGTGGCTTTATGTCCTGCTCGTTGTCCGGCACAGCCTCGTCTTCCTCCACGTCACCCTGCACAGGAAGCAGAAGGTCAGCGTGAGGAAACAACTGCCAATACCTTGTCTTCAATGACTGAGACGAGGCCTTGGGTCAGACAGTATGAATACTTGAAAATCACAGAGAAAATCAGGGATGATGTTATCGTCACCCCCGAGGCCAGGCTGCTGCAGGAGGTGCTTGTGAAGCCAAGTAACTAACCTTCAACAAAATGATGTCGATCTCCGAGTACTTCATGCCATTCACCAGAACAGGAACCAGTCTATGAGAGATTAAAGACAGGAGGTCAAAACTGGACAGCAGGCGGATGTGAATCAGTCACTAGGGGAGACTTTCTCTGACAACTGACCAATGCATAAAATCCTTTCTAAAGCCACAGGCAGGACGTTTGGTTGCTAAATACTGTGCAACACAAGAAACGTGACACTTGAGAATGTGCTATGGAGTAGCGATGTTAAAATTTAAATGGCTATAAAAAAAAAAAAGGGTCTAAATGCATTTTATTTATATAATTAATGCAATTAAGGATACTAATGCCCAGAGTTACCTGTACATGTTCAGTTATTCAACTTTTGGAGGACTATAAAATGCATGGAACTACCATTTGTCCCCATATCACGTCACAGTACAGGACGGTTGCTGATGAAGGGTTTGAGACCGTGCATGTTTGTCAACTGAAGCCAAGACACTTTTGGTGAGACGCTTACGAGAAAAGAGAAATGTGACTTACTGCGCAAGATGTCCAGACAGGACGTCCTTACAGATGGGCTGCTCGGCCAACGTTAGCCAGAACTCACAGGCCTCCAGAGCCACGTTCTCATCCGGGTCCTGCGAGCGCTGCAGCATGTACTGCACAAACAGTCAACACCATCAGCATCTCTGACTGCTCAAAGATCTACATCATCTCTTGGTCATCAGGATCTCACCTCAACGATACTGCGCATGTGAGGGATGAGTCGGTCCACTCGCACCTCCAGCAGCATGACCAGAGCCCTGCAGACGTTCTTGCGCACCTCGGAGTCCTCATCTGCGGCCAGCGCAAACAGACTCTAAAATAATAGCCCAGGAGGAAAAAAAACTAAAATGATTAAAACAATGCAGTTACAGCACAGCCATATTCAGTTTCTCACTGGGAACCAGTTTCAACATTTAAAAGGGGCCGGTCGGTGGTTTTTGCCATCGGAATCAGGAATGTTGATATTTTGGTGTAAAAAAATCCCAGCCAAAATACACCGAAGGTGTGTGGTATTTCATCTGCGAGTAATTTAAGTTCAGTGAATTTACAAAAAGGGATCAATGTAAAAGCTGTTGTATAATAAATGTTGCATGTTTTGGTGATCTGAAAACATTTTAAATACTTCTAGCTGAAAGAATATAAGGTCATTGCACCCCTTAAGCGAGTAGGGGACGTTTACTTGATAAATAAACAGCAGTTCAGAATCAGAATCAAATTTATTGTCACATACACAATCATACGGAGTAAAACATACAGAGAAATGTCTTGTGCGACCACAGAGTCGCGACGGCAGCCATTTGTCGGTGCCATCATAGAAAAGAAGGAATAAGATACATTAGGAAATGAGGTTAAAAAAAATCCCTCCCAGACTGTCCAGTGTACACTGGGCAGTGTGCGATCAGGGGTAAAAAATACCTCAGCAAAACAACAAACATTTTATTTGCCATTTATTTTTGTACATTTAAAAAGGGCCATTGTTAAGGTTTTCAATACTTTTCCAATTTTTAAATCAAATATTTTCATATTTACTTGTCCAAGCTAATTTTTAACATTTACAGGGGCTGCTCAGTGTATTATTACAGTCCGAAAATCCTAAAGTCTGTGTTTTCCTCCCAATTTCCTGTAAAAATCAAATCATCAACTATTTTTGGACCAACACCTAAATTGAGGAAATTGTGGGGGGGAGTTTTTTGTTTACAATCATGTGACCTCTTGAACAGGAAGTTTCATAGTATCACAGAAAACACTGCTATCTGAACGAATAAGTTTTAGGATTCAGGTGCCATGTAAATTATTTAATCAAAAACTTCAGGTACCTCAATGAAGGTGTCAATGTTGTCCATCAGGGCTTGTGCTCTTCCGATGATAAACTGGTTCACACAGGCAATAGCATGAGACCTAAAGACACACGAACAGTCATAAGATTCCCAGACCAATTTACAGCAACACATGAGAACCAACTCCACCCATCCTCTCTCAGACTGACCTGATCTTGGGGCTGCAGTGTTTAAAGAACTGCAGGAACTTGGGAATCATGATGTTCAGGGGTCGGTTGAGAGCGTCACTGTCCAGGAGCTCAGACGAGTCCTCACAGATCTTCTGTAAAGCTCCAAACGAGCCCTGCATGTGAACGAAAACCAACAAAGATCTCAGGAGCATCTCTGGGTCGATAGAAGATCGCGAGCACTGTTATTTTTGTCAGTCGTGGGGCGGGGTTTGGGGTTTTAGTTACAACTAAATACTCCCAACTAAATACTGGACAGAGATTAACTAATAAATAAATTAACAAAAAAGTTAACTTGTAAAACTGCGGTGTTAAATGTGATGTCAAGAAAAAAAGTTAGGCGCACCAGTGCAACCAGTGCAAAAAAGTTAGTCTAGAGCCCTGATGTGCACAAAACAGAAGGGGAAAAGCAGGATAAATGAGTCGGAGGATGAAGAAGAATTCAAGTTAAGGCAGATATTAAGAAGAGGCAGTGCACTGACCTCACAGATGTTGTAGTCCTCTGAATTGAGCATGTTGCAAAGCTGAGGCAGTAACTCCGGCCACGTCTGCAGCTCCCCTTTGGTTGAGATTGTTGTGATGAGGATACCTGAACAAACAAGGACATATATACACTGACTGCCTATAAAAGTCAGACATTTTACTTTTTTTTTTTTTTTTAATAAACACTCAACTTAAAATCAGTATCGTAAAATACTTGAATTTTCAAAAGCCTGTTGACTTCTGCCATTTGCGCAAGGTGACATTGAAAGTTCTCTTAAACACGTTTGCTTATTTAATTATTCATACATCAAATATGCCTGTCTTCTCCAAGTTCTATTTTGCGTAACTTACCTAAACTTTGTGCAAGTTATTTGTCATTTCATATTAGGCATTTAGCATGGTGTATTTTAATTGGTAATTTAAAGTTGAAAGTAAAACGCACAACAATTTTAAGCCATTTAAAAGCGAATGAGTAAGTAGAGAGAAAACTCAAATTAACTAAAAACAAACTGCTTGACGCCAAATTGCCACTTATTTGAAAGTGAAACAAAGTAAAATGCGCCCCCCCAAGTTACTTAAAATGGAAGGAAAGTGAGGAAGAGAGGGGAAATTACCCACCATGCTGAGAAGTCACACGTCGACTAAAAGGTGGGGAAATTTCACGATTTCTAGCTAACAAAATTCTGTTCATTGGCTTATTCTAGACCGAGCTGAGAGGCTCACCGATAGTGGCGCGGATGAGAGGGGAAGGGTCTCCGATGTTGTTTAAACATTCCTGTTTGATGAAGTGCGCGACTGCAGGGGGGAAGTTCTGATAGTGAACCTTCACGTTGTTCTTCAGTATCAGACCGCTGAGAGATCGAGTGGGCTCATCTGAAGAGCGTGAAGAAACGAAACGGACCGTTATAGAATCACATTCATACATAAAGACTGTCTGAAACCCTCATGAAACAACCCACATGTGCAATAGGATTAAAAAAAGCAATAAAATGAGCTTTAAATACATTCAAAAAATTGAATCGAACCCAGACACCCACCTTCGGTTTTCAGCCTTGTGAGAACGAAGATGAGATAGTTGTTGAAATCAGGAAACTGATTCAGCTGCTCTAGTTTCTGAGAGTTAAAATGAAAGACATTGTAATAAAGGTAACTGGCTGTACATAAATAGTCGCAGCTGAACATGTGCATTGCAGACAGAATATTTCATTTAGACTTCTGAAACCAAATCCCCATTATGCCACAAACAGTATTTTTTTTAAATCAGGTATCCAAACACATTACTGCGCTGTGCACACAAAGTGCACAAAGTTTACACTTTCATAAACTAGGTGATTAAAATACTTTTCCCCCCATATTAATACATCTTTGCAAGGCTGCTATTTATATATTAAAAATTATAACACACAGCATGGTCATCACCCACATAACAAATCCCTTTAGAACCGTAACTGGCAGCCAATATTGTCTGTGTATATGAGGATACCTGCTGCACAGCTCTCTGCGTGGCTGTGTTTGGAGACTGGGAGTCTCTGAGGAGATGCAGGACCTGCTGGAGGCCTTGTTCATCTGGCTGCCACTCCATCCTACGCATAAACCACAAAAGACCAACAATTACATTCTCCCTCCTCGCGTCTTCATAAAATACTTCCTCGTATCGAGCCATTGCAACACCTTCGACTGCAAAATAACCCTTTCCACTTTGTGGTCTATGTGCGTCTGCAGAGCAATGTAGTACTACTACTACTACAGTGTGTATTATGAAGACATTGAGATCCATACAATATCAATGCATATGACGCATAGAAGCGCACCAGTTTAACATCGACCGGTTTGATCTCTATATCAGATGAATTTTGGTTCATGAATGTTTGAACCAAACTGCAGGAATGTTACGCGTGTTTATCGGCGATAACAAAAGATAAAGCCAATCCAGATGCACTGTACAAAACGTATCTCTCGATTTAAAAATAGACACACTGTATTTAAATAAAAAGCTACTTAGTATTTTAAAAAGTATGAGTTTCCAGGCATATCTTGATCTCGGTTTCAGACTTATTCTTGTTCGTAGTACATTATATTTCTGTATGTATATTAAACTGATATAATGAAATCATCGTGCAAACACGTTCCGTTTCGTTAAAAGAGATGGTTTCTAAAATGCACAAAAAAAACACACGTGGTTTACACCATTCACACTAGTTCGTAACGTTATAATATTTTGCGCTCTCAAACATTCATCGAAAAGCCGGTATTTCGTAAACTGCGAATTTATGCATGTGGTTTGCGCAATTCAGTACAATTTTACATAAAGTTGGGTGGGGGAGTTTTCCCAATGTTTGACCCAATTATTGTTCGACATGTAACACAGAGCAAGCATGAAAAAGCAAGAAATGCACATGGGCATGCCTGCATACCACGCTGAGGCCTTGTCTCGCTCTCCCTGTGCAACAGTGTGCTGTGAAAACCTCAGACACGACCCGCGTTAATACGCAACGATAACCTTAATAATAACACCAGTGTAAACATCATTCGAAACTTTACATCTTAAGGCTACACGTAAATGCTATTTTATTCGCCTAAAACAGCATTAGACGCATACAAGAAGCGTCTATCTATGAGCTTCGGTTAGCATGCACACTCGTCCCAATCCATAGTGCTAACTAATATTGGGTTAAACTCTCACTAATCATATTATATGATGTAAATACCGTTTAACGGTGACGACTAGGTTGTGTTCACTTACACATGCCGCGTGCGGAGGCCTATCGATCAGCTCGTGCAGCGTGGAGCTCGCGGTAGTCTCGCGCAACAGCACTTTCAAACACTTCCGCAGCGCGAGCGCTACAATGAGGAAGTGACGCTCTTTCGGTTTTCAGACTGCACTGCTGCCAGTCTCCTAGTTTCACATAAACTGAAGGGAGGGATTTTGTAGCAATGCGCTTAATAGAAACGCACAAATATGTAGAGTGAGATTTGTCTACGCATTTTTTTGCGCATATATGTATGAGTCTAACTTAAATAACATTTATTTGATATTTGCCTTATTTGTTGTATCGTTACAAATTTGGAATGCAATAAAAAAAAACGTAACCAGTGCAAAAACATACGCCACAAATGAGCACCTACTAAAATAGAACAATAGGCTATAAATAAATTTAGCATTCACAGAAGCAAGAAATAATATAAAGAGAAAATTAATACGCCGTAACATGTTAAAAGAGGAAACGTGGTTCGTGACGTCACGGGAACATGGCGGGCGCACGGAGGATATCTCACATGCGTTGTTCAAGTCTACTCTGGATCATCATGCTGACTTTGAAAACTTGTGAAGTTTTTTGAGTGCGCAACTGCACCGCTTTAAAAAAAAAGATATAAGTGATTTATTGTGTTGGCACTGATCTTATAATCTTCCTTACTTTGTGTCTAATGCAAGAATAGCCAAACTACGGCCTTTAAATGGGTTGGATTTACTGTGGGCCCCTGCACACATTTGCACTACTGACTTCTCTACTTCTGATTCTGGTGCACAAGGACAAGAAGGTTTCGTTTGCCTTTTCTCCATCAGCAGAATGGCAGCATAGTTCAAACATCTCATACAGGAGCGTTCCGTTCCTAAAGAACTTAAGCAGTAGTGTTAATAATGTATCTGCTGATCCCAGGACTCCTTCTAGGTCAGTCAGAGATCAGTGTGGTGTAGCTGTGGACAGTCGCATTGACTGTGGCCGGGACAGATCTGTGAGCCGTGCTGATTGTGAGGGCAGAGGATGCTGCTATGTGCCCCTTCCTCAGTCTGGGTTAGGAGGACCACCGTGGTGTTTCTACCCAGTCCCTTACCCAGGATACAAGATGGGGCCCCTGTTCTCCACAGAGAAGGGCCAAAGAGCCATCCTGGCCCGTTCTGCACCCTCATACCTCCCAGGGGACATCCCCACACTGCAGCTAGATGTGATGCCTGAAACTTTTGGTCGTCTTCACCTCACTGTGAGCAATTCATTTAGTCAATACGCAGTCATAAAGGTATTGCCATTTGTGAGGAAATTCAATACAGTCAGACGAGATGTCCTGGGAAAGATAAATGCTTGAATCATCTGAAAAATGCATCAGAAATAGTTTATTTTGGTATTATTTAATTATCTTCAGACTATATTTTAATCCAGTAGGAGCAACTCAGATATATTTTACAGCACATACTGTTTTCATTAGTCTACTAGTTCTTCCAATCTGAATGAATTCTGGTAATGTGTGATTCTCAGTTGTTTCGTGTGTGATGGCAATAAAGTGCCTTTATTGATAGTGCACTCCCAACCTTTCTTTATTTCAAATTTCCCTTTAATCCAGCTGAAGGATCCAGCATCTCCACGATATGAGGTTCCCTTTGTGACGTCCCAATCCCGGGGCCACAGGGACATACAAAACCCCCTCTATGATGTTGACTTCCAGCCAGATCCGTTTGGACTCATTATACGGCGAAAATCCAATGGCCGGGTTCTGTAAGTGACTAAGAGTAGATAATGTTTCTTTACTTCAGTTGTACGTGCAAGTTTTCTGCTGATATTGTTTTTGTTTGTGTGCGTGTGTGTTTCTGACTGACAGTCAGTGACAGTCTATTTAACGATGTAGGAAAAGTTGCATAATTTGGCACAATTTTAACAATGTTTAACAAATGCATTGCATTTTTCTGCTCCTAGTCTGAATACTACAATAGGCCCACTCCTGTTTGCAGATCAGTATCTACAGCTCTCCACCAGCGTGGCTTCCTCTGTGATATCTGGCTTGGGTGAACATTACACCCCCATCACGCTGGACCTCAACTGGAGCTCTGTTTCATTATGGAACAGAGACATGGCGCCACATGTAAGATCATCATTTCACTTTCTACTTTAACTTTCCTTTTGTTTACACCTGTATTTAATGTTTGATATGGGCGTTTGTAGAGAAGTGCCAACTTGTATGGCTCCCACCCTTTCTTTTTGGTCCAAGAAGGTGATGGACAGGCTTATGGAGTCTTTCTTCTCAACAGCAATGCGATAGGTACAGTTTTGTTGTTGTCAAAAAAGACAATGGGTCTACTTTTTAAAACTAAAAGCTTTGATAACCTGCCAATTGCAGAAGTGTTTCTGCAGCCCGCTCCAGCATTAACTTGGGTGACCATCGGAGGAATACTGGACTTCTATATCTTCTTAGGCCCAAGTCCCCAGAGTGTGGTTCAGCAGTACCATGAGGTTATAGGTATTTAACTGTCTGCATGCTGTGTAATAGTTGTATTTTACCCACAAGGCAACTGGTTGTATGGCTGTATCTTGTCATTTGAGGTTATCCCATGATGCCACCCTACTGGTCCCTGGGCTTCCACCTCTGCCGCTGGGGTTATACATCCACCAACATAACAAGAACAGTGGTACAGCGCATGCGCCAGGCCAAGATCCCTCTAGTATGTTCCCCATGTTCCACTGTCTTTCTCAACCTAGGGCGGCACCGTAGCACACTTCCAAGTGGGCCTCAAGATGACTTAAAATGATTTCTAATACAATTAATTTTAAAACTGTGACTTGGAAATGTAATGAAAATGAATACAGTCTTAAAAGCATGCTTATGATGAATATACACTAGTTAGTTAGGTCAAGTACTGTGCGTTCACTGTCTATATTTTTTAAAGCATTTTTAACTATAGTATGCTATAGGGTTATTCTGTGTCAGTTAATCCTAAACTTATCCTGCAAAATGTTTTATTTTGTTTATATTTATTATTTATATTTATTCATATTTATTACACATAGTGATGAAAGCCACATATTTAAAGAGATTCACTCAATTCATTACACAACCTCATGTCGTTCCAAACCTGTAAGACCTTCATTCATCTTCATAGCACAAATTAATTTGTTTTTGATTAAATCTGTCAGCTTTCTGACACTGCATTGACAGCAATGCAACTGACATATTCAAGACCCAGAAAGGTAGTAAACACATTGTGGGGCTTGTTACTTTATAAACTTTTAAGTCCCTATATAGTTAAATTCCAGAGATCTCAGTATGGCTCCAAGAGTAAATTGTTAAACTGTAAATATTAAATATTAAAAATCTAAATTTTTAGCTGGGGACCTCTGGTTGAGCTAACATTAAAAAAAAAAATTTAAAAAACTAATGCAGTTTTGTGTAAAATTGTTCTTCACATGGCTTCTGCTTCATTCATTAAACCGGAAATGGAAGGTCAAGAGATATACATGACTATCTTCAATTGACTTTTGTAGGACGTACAGTGGAATGATCTTGATTATGCAGACCAAAGAAGAGTCTTTACGATTGATCCTCAAAGATTTGGAGATTTGCCCCGAATGGTTGAAGAGCTCCATCAGCTGGGCATGAAGTATGTGCTCATTCTTGTACGTGGAGGATTTTTTGCTCTTGATACTTTGATTTGAAAATATCATTTATATTGGTATCTTCAGTGAAAATAAAGACCAATAAGCAAATGGGTGTTGAATAACATATGTGTTTGTTCTAGGATCCAGGCATCAGCAGTGCAAGTCCTCCCGGTTCATACAAACCGTTTGATGACGGGTTGAAGAGAGGAGTGTTCATCAAAAACTCCACTGGAGAGATCCTTATTGGGAAGGTAAGTGCCACACACTAAAAGTCATGATCATGTGATTTACAGCATGTATCTTCTTCCTACTCTGTTGTATTATTAGTAGAATTTAGGGGTGTCCTCGAATAGCCTGATTCGACTCCCAATCTCTGAGTGGAAAATTCTCTAAGTGTAATGACCATATAATTTTGCTCAATGTCAATTTAACATAGAACTACCTGTTGTCTCCCAATATATTAATATACAGCCTATTAAAATAATGCTGTAAATAAGAATATGAAAAAAGAAGAAGATTTGGTTGAGTTACGCTGCCGTAAAGCATATCTCTTCCAGGACAAACAATAAAGAAAAGTGACTATGACTGGCACTGTCATATACATATATAACGTTATAATGACAACCCTGTTAAAATAAAACGCTGTGAATTTTTAGAGTTTAGCCATTTCGTGCAGATAGTGTTCAAGTCATAATATTAACATTATGCTGTATAAATAACGAAGCATGTTCTGTATGAGAAAAAAATAAATACTACTGACTAGGACTGGGCGATATATATCAAAGAACCGGCTTTACTGATGAGATGCGCATAATATATTGTTCGATATATATCCCCCAGCCCTACCACTGGCTTGTGCTGATCATCTGCAGCGCACGCAGCTCAAACATTAATAAATGAATTCATAAATTCTTAATGTTTTTATGACATTTAATGTTAACTATCTTTTAATGAAAACTAAAAACATAATATTTACTCTGTTTGTATCTGGGAGGTTTCTGTTGCACACTTTGTAAACGTCAGTAATTATGACTGTTGCATAACTGACACGACTCTTATTTTGCCCCGCCCCCAAACATATGATTCGACTATCAGTGGACTATTGACAAGATTCTAAAATTCCAATTCGACTGTGAAAATCCTTAGTCGGTGGACACCCCTAGTAGTATTATAGTCATTATAGAATATGGAGGAGAGCGTTGTATCTTTATTTCTAACCAGGTATGGCCGGGTCCAACTGCTTTCCCAGATTTCACCAATCCCACAACACAGGACTGGTGGATGGACTGCATCAGAGCCTTTCACAGCCAAGTACCTGTGGATGGACTCTGGATAGTAAGTATTTTACCTTTTAAATAAAATATAAAGGGTATTTTACAAAAGAAGCAAAACATCCATACATGATGTTCCTTCTTTATGAAAGTTATGTCTTATGTATTTCTAATACAATTTAATGTATCTTTAAGATCTGTTAATGTTATTATTTTAAAAATGTATGTTTTTATTTTATTTTATTCTAGATTTAATTATTTCTATTATTTAACATGTTTTATTAGTTTTGTTGAAAAAGTGGCCAAACTTAGCTGAACATATAGCTTCTACGTTTCTTTGAAATTGTGTTTACAGGACATGAATGAGCCGTCAAATTTTGTGCAGGGCTCTGTGGATGGGTGTCCTGACTCTGACTTGGAGAAACCCCCTTATACACCAAGTCAGAATAGTAAACTCTTAATATACTTTTTTTTTTAATTGATTATTATTGATTTGATGTGACCTGCATGAAGAGATGAGATGTGTCTGGGTTTACAGATGTGATCGGAGGTCTGTTAAACTCAGGAACTCTGTGTGCGTCCTCACAGCAGTATCTGTCCAATCACTACAATCTGCACAATCTGTATGGGCTGACCGAGGCCATGGCCACCCACAGGTCAGAGAAATGCCCCTTCTTCAGCACAGAATGTGTCACATGGTATGGGGAAATACCTAAAGCTCATTGGGAAACGGACCTGTTTTGACATGTTGCAGTTGTGTATTTCAGGGCACTGTTAAAAGTAAAGACCACTCGGCCGTTTGTCCTGTCCCGGTCGTCTTTTCCAGGACTGGGCTGTTTCTCTGCACACTGGACTGGAGATGTGCAGAGTGACTGGGAGCAACTTCGCTTTTCAATACCTGGTTAGAGAGAATCACATTAACAAACATTTGCTTAGATATGGTTTTAACATCCGATAATGCTCAAAGCAAACTAACGATTCAAAGTACCGTTAGAGATATGGTAATGTTCATAATGCAACCTGGCCACCCAGATATGGCCATTGTGTGGAAAATGTGTGCATTTCTATTTTTGCGAAAAGTGACTTTTTTTCACATTATTATTCTTAATGCTTGGAAAGTACTGCTTTTACTATGTTGCAGTGTTTGTGTGCCTGTACCAGGTGTGCTCCTGTTTGGACTCTATGGCGTCCCGTTAGTGGGAGCTGATGTCTGTGGGTTTAGAGGGGACACTGCTGAAGAGCTGTGTGTGCGCTGGACACAACTTGGAGCCTTTTACCCCTTTATGAGAAACCATAATGACAGACCCAATGCGGTGAGATGTCAATCAACAATTTAAAGTCGGCTGGGGAAATATGTAAATATTGATAAATAGATATAATATATAAATATATGGGTCAAATAAATATATAAAAGACGACGAAACGAAAGTGTTTTTTGTGCATTTTGTGAAATTATACGAATAATGTTAAAATAATTTTGTCTTAAGCTTGTTAAAATTACTAAAATGCCATTAAAATTATTAAAAGAAAATGTGATCATACTGAATTTTATTAGATCTTAAAAAATAATCATAAAAAAATAATAAATGTTATTTAACAATGAATGAAAATAGTAAAATTGTGAAAGACTATAATTGAAAACCTTAAATTTTACTTTTAATATACAGTGTTAATAATTTACTTTAATTCTAATATTCTGATTTAGTGCTCAAGTAGCTTTTCATGTTATTATCAATGTTAAAAACAGTTGTGCTACAGCTGCTGCTTAATGATTTTTTGGACAAGCATGCATATTACAAGCTTATAATTATAGATTTTATATTACTTATAAAGTACGTATTTTGCATGACCTTATTCTACATCCTTAATCCTACTAAATACCTACTGTAAACTTACTAATTATTAATAAGCAGTAAATTTCATTGGGGCAAAAGTTGTAGTTAATAATATATAATATATATTCTTAAGGACATCAACATCTAAAATAAAACTCCAAAAAGGATGTACAATATGGTGAGAATTTGTCGCTAAACTAAAGTGTGACCAAAATATATTGCAATATTAGCAGTATATGAATATTTCTTCCCATATTCCATACTGCCAGCCCCAGGAGCCATATGTATTTAGCCAGCAAGCCCAGGATGCCATGAGGACTGCAATCAGACTGCGATACTCTCTGCTGCCCTTCCTCTACACGCTGTTTCATCACACACACTCCTCCGGCAGCACCGTGGCCCGTCCTCTCTTCCTTGAGTACACATTCATGCCCGTTTCAGCTCGATATCTTCATCTGAGCTCAGCGATGACCTCTTTACTGAGTCCGCTCATTCTTTCAGGTTTCCCACTGATCCAGATTGCCAGAGCATTGACAGGCAGTTCATGTGGGGCAGTTCACTGCTCATCAGCCCCGTCCTGGAAGAGCGAGCGCTGGAGGTGATGGCCTATCTTCCCCCGGGGACTTGGTACAGTCTGCACAATGTAATCCCTCTCTTATGCTCTACGTATTAGCGCAATAATAGCTTTTATCATAATTGTTTAATTATTTATTCTTCCCTAAGGTCAATTTGAAAGATCTGCTTTCTAGTTAAATATATCTCGAAATCATTTGAATGTGCTGATCTGCTGCTCCAGAAGCATTTCTTATCATTATGAATGTTGAAAACGATTGTGCTGCTTAGGTTTTTTTCAGGACCATAATCATGATTAATCGCATCCAAAATAAAAGGTTTTGTGTATGTGTTTATTATTCATATATAAATACACACACATGCATGTATATATTTAAGAAAAAAATATTATTATATATTAAATATATTTATATATGATATAAATACTTTAAATATATAAGTTTTCAAAATATTTGCTATGTGTGTGTTTATATATACATAATATATGTGTATTTATTATATATATATATTTATATATGTATGTATATTTATTATTTAAATAAAAAATATTTTATTTTGGATGCGATTAATAGCAATTAATCCTTTGTCAGCACTTATTTCTTTATAATTAATTGTTAAGTGTATCTTGCTGGTAGTTCATGTTACCTAATGTAGTTTCCTAATGTTTACAAATGAAATCTTGTAGTGTTATAATATTTGTACAAAATGCAATGTGCTTGTCATATCTTAGTCGTTGACACTGCAACCATTTTTCCAGCCTCCCATTAACCCACACTATTAATCCTTCTAGTATTTACCTTGTAAATACCTTCAAATAAAGTCCAAAGCCTTCACATTGTGATATGTTTACAAAGTCAAAATGTAATTCAACAGCTTATTGTATGATCTCTTCAAGACAAATGACTATTTGTATGTGATTGAATCATAGGGGCAAGCGTATTACAGTAAAGGGCAATACACTCTGTTCCCTGCTCCATTAGACACCATTAACGTTCACGTGAGAGGAGGGAGCATCATCCCGCAGCAGGTGGAGTAAAGACTAGATCTAGAAATAGTCATTCATTTAATTTAAGCTTTGTGCAACAAGTGAATTTCGCCATTTCTTATTTGTTTCTCAGGTTCCTGCATTGACGACTACAGCATCTCGCAGGAATCCTTTCAGCCTAATCGTGGCGCTGTCTGTGGGAAACTGGGCTAAAGGGGAGCTCTTCTGGGACGACGGGGAAAGTCTGGACACTTTTGAGCATGGAAATTATTCATACGTTCTGTTCTTTGCTGAAAAGGTACAAAATAGGGTGAATCTTGGCTTCATTTTGACTTTTCTATTGAACATCTGTTTCCTATTGTAATACTGTGTTAGAGCAATCCAAAGTGAATTGCTTCATCCGACATTAAAATGTAAAAACAGCAAGCCAGACCTTTGACTGGCAGTTCATTTGTTAAAAATGTACTCACCCTCAGGCCTTCCAAGATGTGGATAAGCTTGTTTCTTCATCAGATTTAGCATCACATCACTGGCTCATCAGTGGTTCCTCTGCAGTGAATGGGTGCCGTCAGAATGAGAGTTCAAACAGCTGATAAAAACAACACTATAATCCACAAGTAAACTGCTTCTGGCTTAAATATGAATGATATCCATAATATTATTTTCCCCTTAGGAAATGTAACTTTGTCTGAGTCAGAGTTTGAAAGCAAAAACTGGAGGATACACCACTATATAGACTAGCCCAGTAGTTCAGATCTGTTCTGATAAAGAACAAAACTCATCTGTGTCCTGGAAGGCCTGGTGGTGAGTAACGTTTTTGGGTGAACTATTCCTTTAACTAGAATGTCCTTTGAAACCTATCAAACAAATGGACTGTTAGAGAATACTCCTTTGAAAGGGACTCGATTGTACTCTGTTGTTATCTTTTAATATTCCCCTGCAGTCTTATGTGGTCAGCAAGCCAGTCAAGTTAAACGGATCTCTGGACGGTTTGGTCCTGGGGGAAGTATGTGTTTTTGGGGTTCAGACTCCACCTACATCTGTGTGGGCCAATGGCCAAAAGGTTCATGACTTCTCTTACAGCCCAGACACCAAGGTATGCAACAAGTGATTTTTAAAATGTGCTGATATTAAAAAGCTGTTGTGATGAAGTGGTGAATTTGTGTGTGTGTTGCAGGTTCTAACAGTGCCAGGTCTGGACTTACCCATGACAGCCATGATCAAAGTCCAGTGGAGCTGATGCTGCTGTGTTCGTTGCTTATGCAACCGCATATAGAACTTTATTTTTAACTTTATTTAGAACTTTTTTTTTTTATCCAGTTATCATTAACAGCATGTTTGTGCTATACCTTTTCATTTAAATATTGCTTTATTTTTTATTAAATGTCCTTAATGTTTCATTGTTGTGTGTCAGAATCAGTATTTCACATAACCCATGTTTTTCCTTTATTTTTGACATTTATATTTACATTTATACATTTAGAAGATGCTTTTAACAGCCACTTGCCAATCATTGCCAATGGCAGTACATGTAGCAGGGTTTTATTATTATTTTTTTTTTTAATAAAAATATTTATATTATTTCTCTTTTGCTGCTTTTAAAATGACACAGATGAATATATAGTCACATATGCATAGTGGGGTTATTGCATTTATTTTCAGAATTAAATGGATTTCATTACATTAATATAATATTAGAATTGTATATTTTATACATGTTTTAAATAATTATATTTTAACACACACACACACACACACACACAAACAATGTGGTACTGGAGCACAAAACCAGTTATAAGTATAGCAAGGGTATATTTGTAGCAACAGCAAACAATATATTGTTATATATTTCTTTTATGCCAAAAATCATTAGGATATTGAGTAAAGATGTTGTTTCTAATGTTATTAATACACTTATGAATAAACTTCATTTTTTATTAATTAGTAGGCCCAATATGCATGGCTAAGGACTTCATTTGGGCAACTTTAAAGGCATATATATATGT